>JAOTQG010128877.1:0-10016 GCA_025631175.1 Iris virginica
CAATATCCAGATTCAAGGAATTCTCAACATCAGAAGTACCCACAAGCCACATTTAGAGCTCAGTCGTTCTTTTTTCAATTGTCCTTCTTAGGGAGTCTCTCCTGAAAACTTAACATACAATTGCCCTCATTTTGTAAATTACAAAGAAATATCTTGTGTATTTCATAATAGTCATTATGACTCAAATTTTATAATGCCTTCAGTAAATCCCACGTTCCTTCAAAGTCTATCCAAAAGAAACAGAGTCCATCTCTAAATATAAGCAATTGATTAAAAAATCCCAAATACATTCTTCTGTTTCACATACATAGACCTTGCTTTAAGAAGTCATACAAATGCAGATGAAAACTTAGTGCAAATAATATGATATGTGTTTAAGTGGAAGTCAAAACAAGTTGTTGAAATGTTTTAACTTTCAAACTTGGAGTCTATTTTTGGAATGGAGGTAGTTATTCAAAGAGGGATATGAACAATGGCAAACAAGATCATTTCGTAATAATAGATTTTTAAGTCAAAATATGAATGACAATTTCATTGAAATATTGTATAGAAAGTCATCCAAACTTTACACAGATTCCGAGCTTAAATGGCACATCTTTTCACCCAACATTATCAAAAAGATAAATAGTTCATTCATTCACCATCTTCATTTGGTTGTTAATTAATGAGATAACAAGATAAGCAGATTATTAGGAACTTGAAAAATTATACCAGGAAAGTAAATAAGTGCAATACACAAGAATAAAAAAAGATAGCAAACAGATCCTTGTTCCTCTTATAACACCATGTACTACCATTTTTTTCCCAGTTACCATTTGCTCAACCGAAACAAATACTACTCACTCTGTCACCATAAAAGAAAATATAAGTTTAAAAAACAAGAGTTGCTTCTTTAACTTTGATAAAACAACTGGCTCAGAGAAAACCTTATAGAACGTTTCATCAATCTACTACCAAAAGAAAAACCCACTCGAATCGAGTCGTGTGTGGGGGTAGCAGCCGTAAGTCCGGCCTTTTTTTCATCATTGCCAGTGAGAAACCCTAGTTACATTCATTCCTCAAAAGATATACCAAGAAGAAGAAAAAAAAAACACATAATTTCTCAAAATGAAAAACCAAATCGAAAATAGGTTTTTGAGTGATTTACCAGTGCCTCTGGATTGTTTGGGGAAAGAGGACTCGATGACGAGGCCAAAGAGGTTGACTCTTTGATTGATGGCGGCAATGGCGTCTACAATTTGCAGGTATTTGTAGTCGTCTTCTCTATCCCTTCGAGGCCCCATTTCCCCCCCTCCTCAGCCCTCCAAAACCCTAGCTTTCTGTAGCGCGCACATTTGTAAGAGATAGTGGAGGGAAAATGGGCGAATAAATAGACAAATCGCTTTCACGAAGGATGGAATGGTCAAAACAAATCGCGTCCCAGGGTCCATTTTGTCCAAAAAAAAAAATGTATTCAATTTTTATTACTGTAATGAAATACTCTAATTGTCCTCGACAGTGACATGTTGTCCTCGAAAGTGACATGTTGTGATAGCTTTATGTCACTTTCAAAACAATTAAAACGAAACGGAAAGAGTAATAGGTAATCAAATATTAAATATTATATTATTATTCATATTAATGTTATTTATTGACTATCAAAACATCAAAATATTATTTTCGATTGGACAAAAATAAAATAATCTTTCTTACGGAATTGATTATTATTTCAAGATTAAAATATATAAAGAAATTATGTATATGAGTAGACATTAAATATAATTAATTCGTATATAATTAGCTTATTTTGAGTTTAATATCAAGTGTTGTTTAACACAAAGTAATGATTAAAAGACATTTTTTTTGTATAAATCTGGAAAAAAAAAATTAAAAATTAAAAAAAAAATTCACCAAAAGGAAATTCTCTACATGTATCGAGAGATTTATGGAGGAAGAAGAAGAAGGAAGATGTAAATTTAAAGGGAAAAAAAAAAAAACAATCACAACTATGCATTGTTTTGATATTCAATATGCATAGCAATTGCATCAATAATAAATTATTAGAGTTGATTTCAGAGTTATCCAGGTCTTGCATTACTCTGAAGTACTAATTTGATTGGCATCAGAGTGGTTATTGCAAAGTTCACAGAGTGGTTATTGCATGTAACTGTTAGAACATAGCAAAATTAGAGCACAACATAATAAAGAAGTGACCCATTCAAGAAGGTAGATTTTGTTTCAAGTTTAATGCAAGCAACATTTCATGTCCTTTCAATAAAATTAGAGTTTGGGAGGCTACGGCTACGTGTGGTTGCGCATAAGGACCAAACCAGTTTACATGCAATCCACGGCCAAGGTGTGCACTTATCTCGGCCATGTGCAAAAAACAGATCAAACATCATCAAGATGTAGATGGTTGATTTTTCAAACCACACTGCATTGCCTCCACGACATGTCTATAATAAATCTTTAAATGTTCAAGGTACAGATGGTCTCTTTTACAAGTCAAATTATGTTTTGGTATGCTGAATGTAGAAAGCATCTGTTAATAAATCCTGCAACAGTTCTTCTGCTACTTGCTATCATCTAACATACCAACAAGGCACTTCTCCAGTAAAAAATTTGCATTCACCCGAGCATGGTATCTATCTGGCTGAGCGAAGTATTAAGGAGCACATAATATTGAAGAATATGATTCTACAATATGAATGTGCAATACTACTGGCAGACTTTGCAATTTGACATCAGATTATACCAGAAAGGGGGTGACGAAAGTCACCAGTTGCAGATACGAATATTCCCTCACGAACAAGACGTTTCACTTTGCGAAATCAAATCTGGTATTGAGAACATATGAAGTTCAGAAACAGACTCCTCTTTAAAGAAAAATTAATACACAAATTGTTATAAAAGGGGCGTGAGAGGGACTAAACCCTAGATCTCACGGTTACTACAGGGTTATGAAAGCTCAATGTGGTGATATATGAAACTGAAACAAACTGCACAAGAAGAGTGAGGGAAGTACGATAAAGAAAATTTGAAGATGAACAAGCTTGAGCATAAGTTTAGACGCAATTTACTGCTATTATAAAAATTAGTCAACTGTAGACATTGTAAGCAAAAATATGTTGTCAAAGGATACTGAATAATGAGGTACAATCTTTTCCAACTGCCTTCATCAATAGATCAACACCTGTGAATGAAATCCACAATTAACCCCTTGTTCTACAAACATGAGTTATACCTAAGTTATGATAATAGAGCATTGATCCAAGCTAAAGCTATACCCTTGAGTAAACTTGAAACCCTTCAAATACTCCTAGCACAAAGTCAGTAAATACTGGCGCATGTTTAAAAGAAGTTGCACATGCCAACTCACTAAACCAAACATGTGCAAACATATATTCATATACTGCAGTCCCAAATCTAAAACGGACATTGAATTTCATCAGTAAGCCTTTGGCCCGTACATACAAGGAAAGTAAATCTCTCGGTGACACCTACAAGTATAAATACAAACTTTTGATACGAGAAGGAAAGCAACCAGCTTAATTATCTAAAGCATTTTTCAAAATAAATCTCTCCGGTTCCACCTGGTTTTGCTTTCCTAAGGCAATTGACAGGAAAATAACAAATAAAAATGTGCTGAAATCATTAAGACTGGTTATAAAGTTGGTAGCCCATTAACATAAGTAAAGTTACATCAGGCCAATGCTTCTGGAACCATGAGGCAACAGAACGCATCCACAGGACGTTTAGCACGGAGGAGGTGTATATAGAAGATGATTTGGCTCTTACGCAAATAGACAGAAAACTGTCTAAAAGCAATGAAGTTTCCCAATATCATCCTTAGAATAGTCAGGATTTCCAAAAGAAGATGACATTTTGAGAAATAAAGGCCTCTATTTACTAACTTCATCCAGAAGACACAAAAATATAATTTCATGGGTTGCAAGTGCAAGGTCATTTAAAACAGCTGAATTCAGCCGGGGTTTCCCAAATGAAGTGTAGAGGGAAAAGCTGAAAATTTTAGAATAATAATGTCTTTTAAGTACATAAAAAGAGGTATTTGCAGGTACATAGATACTAGTTGTACTCATATGCACAAAGGGAAACAAGAAAGACAAATATTCCTATTTCATCCCAATTTCAAGAATAGTCAAGATTTGCCACTGCTCTTATACAAACATGAACCCTAATGAAAACCCCCCCCCCCCTATCCTATTAAGAAAGAGTTGAGTGATTTTTTAATTATTAGAATGCGGAAAGCCATTATTCCAACCAAGTTACAATCAAGCCTCTGGAACAAGAATATTTGTGCAACCTGCTCTATATCAAATACCATCGACATAATTTTCCTACTAGTCAGGGTCAAAGAAGCGACAGTATAAACCTTTTATATGAATCACTTCTTTATCGAATTTCATCAAGATAATACAAAGATGCATGAAGGCCATAGCTCAAATACGATCAAAAGGTGTTTTCCATACTAGATTTGGGTCGAAAGGCATGGAAGTGATATAACTTCTATGATATCATATCCCATCAAGAGGATCTAAAGCAATCTACCATTTCCCTCTACAACTTGGCTAAACTATCATAAAAATACATATTTTTCAAGAGCGCTCATAGCAAATCACCCAACTCCCTAAGGAAACACTTATCTCGTCGCAAGAAGATAGTGCACTTTCCTATTTAAATGTCAATGTGGTATAAAGCTAATCAATCTTAAGCATACATTTTAGAAATCAGAAATTAGAGCTTTAAATCCACATTTAATTGCTTTAGGTAGCAAAATCCAATCACTGAAAACTACATATTATATACTACTAGTTGCATCGTTTTCTTTTCCTTTTTAATTAGATAATTCTTCGGCAATACTTCAACAAGTTGACCAAAAAAGTCAAAGGGGACCTTCTTTTCTGGGGAGGAGAAGGTATTCCCTTTTCCCAACAGCTTAGCCAAGAAAAGGAAGACCATTCAAACAAAGAAATGCTCACACATACAGTCTGTTTATTTTTATGTCCAAACTCTTGACAGAGCTTGTTTATGGTTAATGAAATAACTCATATAAGGAAACCGTAGGACTGACCTCCAGGATGAAACTTCGCGTATGGAGCGAAAAGGTAAACACGGCCTTTAAGGACAGTCCACATGGAGCCTTCTGTTTGGTGTTGTTTAACCTCATTCAAAGTTATAAGCATCTTGTTCGACTGTCCCTTGTTTCCTGACACAAAAGCATTTGGCAACATTGAGAACTGAGAAGTATGTAAGTAATCGATTTCCCACTCTCATTAGCAAAGGGTTTACTAATAGAACACACATTTATAAAGAACTACGTTATGGTGAAACAATTGGAGACTCGAAGTATGTGACAGATTAACTGGAACAAGGGTTTTGTTTCAATAATAGTAGATCGTCTAGGCCTAAGTTTCCCCCTCAGTAATATTTTTAATTTAAAAAAAACGAGTGACAAAGGTTAAAGCAACGCTTGACTCAACAAGGTCTTCCTTAAGTCCTCACAGAGAAAAAATCAATTTTTACACACCTCCATAATCAAGAAACATCATTCATGAAGTCTAACTGATGCATATCTATCAAGTCTAGATAGCCCTCATCAAATACTAAGCATTCTCATCCAACAAACAAAAACACAAATAATGTACCTTCAAAAGCTTGAGCCAGACATATTATAAGCAATTTGGGCACAAATCAAATTATAAATGAATAATTTCCATTCCAAACAATATTTTCTTCTTGCAGCCAAACAAAGATTATTAACCAAACCACCAGGATCTAGTAAATCTGTACAAATATGAACTTCTAAACTAAAAACTTTCTGGACCAGAACCCCACTCGGACCACACAGAGTCAAATCAACATTATGAAAGACAAACACATAGATAAAAATACAAGAGAACTATATTAGAGTCATCACCTACAAGCATGTCACCTACTATCCTAGTGCCATGCAAGCACATATCACAACCCCACTTTAGATAGAAAATAAAAAAAGGAATGGCCGCTGATGTGAAGGTACGGAAAAAAGAAAACCTAAATCTTGAAACAAAAAGCTATAAAGGAAATGTAACTAGCAACCTAATCCCTCTGAAATTCCCAAAGGGGAACTCCAAAAACGCACCCCTACTTGAAACCCAATGCATACCAGAGCATTCTGTCTTAAATCAGAGGACAAGGAAACTGCTGATCCCTAAAGACCATAGAATGCCTCTCTGCCCAGATACACCATTGGACAGCAAAAACCCCCCATTGCCACAGCATTCCTTACCGAACCCTTTAAATTGTAACTAAAGCGAAAAAGTGATCAGTCTGGCCCAAGATTCCCCAATCACTCCAAACAATTAATTTCAAGGATATCAAGCACAAGCACAATGGAGAAATAAATGATCATCAGACTTTGACGTGCGCGTACATATCACATTAAACCGGGGGACATTTGCTTAAAAGGTCTAGGATTTTGCAATATATCAGTAGTCAGCTTACTTTTTTAAACAAACATTAGCGTTCGGATTTTTGAGAAGTAACCTCCAATTAAAGGCTGTACATTTATAAGGGACGTTGACTTCCCCAGAAGAAGAAGTTGGAAAAGGGCCTAGCAGGGCAAACGAAACAAATCGGAATGAAAGGACCACAAGAATATATACCAAAGCCCTCGAGAATCTGACTGATAGGTGTTAATTTGTGCTAATATTTGCTTAGTTTTTGTGATTGTTTTGACTTGATTCTCTGAGAAATTATGCTTGGAATTGTTGTTTTTGTGTATTTCATGAATATCAAGTGTTTAGGAGTCGAGACATGAAGAACAAGGCAATTTTGGAGCTTAAAGGAAAGAAAGAAGCAAAAGCCAACAAGCTGTCAAAGTTCGAGAAATATGCTGCACCACAAGGGTTTTAATGGAATCCTGCCTAAAACAAAAAATTATTTACACACTCCTCGTGACATACTAAACCGTCAAAGCTTGACCCCTGCAATATCAAACCATTTTGGACACAAATCACACTAACCCATACTTTATCCTACAAAAAAATTGATAGGCTGAACAAGATTCTTAACTCAAATCTCAAATCTGGACAGTCATACTTGAAACACTCTGAAGCAAAGAATTTCTAAACAGGAGAACTGCAGAAGCTAAAAGTTCCAAAAGGACTATACTAACACAAATTAAGAACGAAGGAAAAGTACAACCAAACACATAAAAAGCGCTATATAACAGTCAAAATAACAAAATCATGGCATCTGTTTGATCTATGCTTCTGGTGTTCTGCCACCATCACAACCTCAGTCAATTAATTCAAGTGTTAGTATTATATACCAATTAACCTAATAAGCTAAAAGACAATAAAGTGAAATACAAACTTCCAAATGGTTTGACCCTCTCAGTAAAAAGGGAAACTGAACCCTTGCACGAGCTTGTACCACAACTTCAATAGGAAGTAACCAACATGCAACATTATGGGTACCACATACTAACTCCATGATATCTTTTTTTTTTTAGTACAAACGTTATAGTGCATGAAGTAAAGGATGATCTAATCACTTGACGACCTATATTAGATCAGTAAAACAATGTTTCATGAGCTAACAAACAAGTAGCTTTGGTATAGACCAATTTCAACCAGTTGCTCCCAGGAGAAGTAACATGTGAGTGTGGATCGACAAGCCCAAAAAATAGGGGGTCTCTCAAAAACCCACGATTTGAATTATATTTCTGACACAATGCACTGATCAATGTCAAGAAGTTAAAATTATAATATAGTTGCCAATCATTTTCTTCATTCAGCAGTTATCTTTTTTTCAGTAAGTCTCTAATTATCTGATCTGAAGATGCAAGCCAAAATCAAGTACATGAGTCAATTTCCAAGTATCATTCTTGACGAAATGTTTCAAACTGCAATCTAGGATATAATGGTGTGTTGTACGGAGGTGGGTTTCACAGTTTTTCCGTCCCTCCCTCCTCCAAACTTTTTTTGTCACATTAGCAACATATCATATCACTACTTAAGTTTTTCATTCTCGTTTTCCTGACCACTTTCTCGCTGTCTATCCTACTTCTTAAAACTTGTGTCTGGACAAGCCCAATGTTGTCTACGATAAAAGAAAGGTGAACCATCAACTTGGGTTAAGACTCACCGCTAGAAAATGGGGGCGTGCATGGGGGAATCTTTTTTCATTTTCTCATATGCTTATAACAAAAACACTGATTTGGAGGAATTTGTGATTTGCTCTTCATGATCGCAGACCAACAGAATATGCAGAGGATTGTGAATAGTAATTGCAAACAAAAGAATTTCAAGAGAGCAAACGAAGAAGCCCTAGAAATTCAGATTTAGAGTAACAAAATCAAAGAAATTGAATTCAGTTCGTAAATGACGAACATGGAGAGAGAAGAAGCTCGTTGTGCTCAATCTGGTCATTATTCATCGGGAATGAAAATAAAGAACCCTTATAATTGGGGAAAATTAATTTGGAGGAATTTTAGAGAAATTGAGAAAGAGATTTACGAAAGCAACACTCTGATACCATGATAGTTTTGGTATACAAGGGCGCGAGAGGTGAGCAATTTACACAAAAGGGAGACATTAAATAATACGTGAGGATGAACCGTAAAATGTATTATATCAGTACACTTATCTTTTACAAACTATATAGGCTTGGGACTTTACAATAAAGCTAACACCGCAAATGAGCCTATTAGGCCAACTATCAACAATTGCCAATTGGGATTACAACTATGGTTGACTTTGCTCGCTGATGTGTGGGGGGTGGAAGAATTTTCTGGGTTAGGGGTCTTAAAAGGTGAGGTTTCCGAGAGATTAGATTCAATTTTTGCGAATGGGTGGGGAATGGGTATAGAGGTGGGTTGTGCAAGGCGGGAAAGGGTGGTGGTGCTGGTCATAGGGAGGAGATGGGGTTTAACTGCTGAGTTTGGGTTTATAGGCAGAGGAGAGAGATGAAAGTGGATATATTTTTTTTAAGGGAAATAAAATAGTTTTTTACATAATAAATCAAAGTAACATAGCATTGAGAGTTGGAAGAATCATAAGCATAATTAACCAACCTAAACTTTATAAATCAGTCAAATCCACAATCTTGCAATTACAGCAGTAACAGCACCAAAATCAGTGGTTTACTAAAAATTATATCGAGTGTCTACGAGCTCAGAAGGAGGGGCTGCCTAGTGAACATGAAGATCATGAATTATGAACATGACTCAATATGATTAATCATGTTCTTAATTCATGATTATATGTTCATTTTTTTAAAAGTGGTACTCAATAGGAGCGTCTATCGTTAAGCCTAGGTGAAAGTGGTAATCCTTAATAGGAGCGTCTATCGTTACGCCTAGGTGGTCTGTCAGGAATACTTCCGGGCTTGAACTTCGAAGCTTCATGTCTAGCCAGTTCATGTGGCACAGGGCTGTTACTCTGGACAAGCATCTGCTTAAGATCATAAAAGACATCCGTATCATGAAGAGTCAAGAATGTTGTAGCTATTCCTGTTTTCCCTGCACGACCTGTTCGTCCAATGCAATGGGTGTACTTTTCAATATCACCACGCATATCATAATTTATAACATGAGCCACATCAGGAATATCGATTCCACGTCCTGCTAAATCAGTGGCAACCAATACATTGTATCTGTTGGTTCTAAACCCTTCGAGGCTGATTTCTCTCTGTTCTTGAGACTTCCCACCATGAAACGTTGTAACTCGGTACGAATTCTCCAAGGTCTTGGCAACAAAATCAGCAGATTTCTTAGTGTTTATAAACACGATGGCCTTCTCATCTCCTAGTTCATCCAGCAATTTTTGCAATCTATACATTTTCTCTGATTCCTTCACCATGAACACATGCTGTGTGATGAGATCGGTGGCCTTTCCAGGAGTTCCAATGGTGACCACAACAGGGTTCCTCAGGTACTTCCTGGCTAGTCGCTCAACGGCAGGAGGCATGGTAGCACTGAACATATAAGTGGTGCGATATATCCTCTTCTCATCCAGCTCCTCTTCCTCATT
>JAOTQG010128888.1:0-10016 GCA_025631175.1 Iris virginica
AATTTACAAAATTTGTCGGTTCAATTTGATTTGATTTGATTTTAAGTCTAGCGGTTCAATTTAAGTTTGAAAATCTCCAAATCAAGGGATGGGCATCTGCAGGCCTCTCAATGTTTGGATCTAATAGGGTGCAATTCAACTAGCAATTTATATCCCAAACAGATTTGTTGCACTCTAATTTAGATCACAAAATTGATATATACACAGATATCAAATGAGATGATATAATAATTTAAGCGTAAAGGTAAAAAAGAATATTGTGGGACCCCAATCAGAAAATCATATCATATCTGATATATTGAACTAGTCAAAGCCTAAATCTAACAAGCCAAAACAATCCTCTACTTGAGTTGCCTGTTTTATCAACATAAACAAGAATAAGAACAATAATTAAACATAAAACTCAGCAGATGATTCAAATGTACTACTCGAGATGTTGCTCAACTGTCTAGACATTTAGCCACCAGTAGCACAAAGCCACCACTATGGTTTAACTGTATCCAGTTTGGTACAAAGCAAGATTGTTGCTCATAACGACTCATTCACCCCTCCGGCCTCCACTCAAGTCCAAGTCATCTATGCAAACCTTGCAATAAGTTTAGAACTACAAAATTCATAAATTAAGTTAAAAACTAAATGAAATCTGAAAACAAGACCTATCAAGATCCAAGGAATTGAGCTTAGTAACATCTGGATATATCTCCTATAGAGCTAAGTCTATGGTACAAACAACGGTAAACATCCCTGTTTAGGGCCTTCTATGGAAAGGAAACAGTTGTATCTTTTGCACAGAAACTGCGGATAGAAATCTCTGTACACTGATTACCTGGCCACAATATGAATTGATCTGTGGGAACTTCAACAAATTAGAGGACCTAAGGGTCATCACCTTCTTCCTCATTTTGTTTCCCATCATCATTCCCATTGTCTTCACTCCCTGACTCCTCCTTTTCATCTTCCTCATCAGACATGTTGTTAATAACATCCGTAATTATAGCCTTCACCTCTGCCTTTCTGTGCATTAGCTCCACGCCAAAGTGGGTACCTATTGTAAACATGTCGAACAGGTTAACTAAATACAAGACATTACTATTAAGTTATAAACTGCTGAGCACTTTTAAGGAAGTCGAGCTTACCAAGCTGCCTGAGGATATCAGATAAAGTCGCCTGCAACGCATGTAAAGGAAATCATCAAAGGAGAAAAAACTAATGCTTAAACTGCAAAACAAGAAAACAGATCACTTACTGTGTTGAAATCTACTTCCTTCAGAATATTTTCAACAACGGCATGCATTTCTTCTTTGGTTGGTTCTGCCTTCGCCTTCTTACTACTTTTCACTTTGCCTATGCCCATGTATATAGAAACCAGTAGTCAGTGCATGGTTTAAAGCATTTTAAACTAAGGAATCCAAATCAACTTAAATGAATCATCTTAACCTCAAACATCCAAACTAGGATGAAAAATTTACAATAGCAAACTTGTAAAGTATTCCCTCCATTTCAAAATACTTCTTTTTAGCAACGAAAATTTGTCTCAAAAAAGTTCACTTTAAGATTTCAAGACACTTTTTACCACAACTTTCCTAATTTGCCCTTCTATTCTCCCAAATTAACCACGATCATTAATTGCATTTGTATTCTACTACTAATAAAGATAGATTATTTAATAAGGGTAAGTTTGTCAACATATATTATGGCTTAATATGTCTGCACAAGGCTAAAACAACAACTATTTTGGAATGAAGGAAATAACTATCTTGAAGTACATACGCCAATTAAAATTACAAAACCCTAAATGAAAGACCCTGCAACAAGCTGTCTTTCCCCTCCTTCAAGAAAGACGGGCTGCTTAAAAATTAGTGGGGTTTTTGTCAATTATGTTTGTAAGACAATGAAGCTAAATGCCTGGAAGATCAATGTTGATAGCAAACTTAAGTCAATTAAAAGAAGTGCAAATAATGATGTAATAGAGTTAAAATGGCACCTACTACGTCCCATCACAAAATTTTGCTCAATTTCATGAAAAAGTGTTATATTTAACGTTTTTCCAAGAAAATGAAACATGGTCTTTAGGTGTCCTAAAAGTCAAATGGAAGCAAAATCATAATGGTCAATAAGTGAAAGACTAGATTTAGCATATCCTAAGCAAGAAAAAGAACATAAAAAATAAGTGTGCACCTTGATCCTTCGCAGAAACTTTTTCATTAGACTTGGTAGACTGTTTCTTGGCTGAGCTTTTGTCCTTGACAGAGGAATCTTGGTCTTTTTTGCTTTCCTTTTCAACATTGACTTTCTTAGTAAAAGGCTTAGATTTAGAAGCTGAGCCAGATGCACCAGCATCATCAGCTCCTTTCTTTGCAGCTGAACTTTTTTTAGTGGATTTTACAGATTTGGAAGGGGTTTCTTTTTTCACAGTTTTAGATTTATCCCCACCTCTACTTCCAGAGGCCTTTTTTGCACTCTTCTGGGAAGATTTTTTGACAGCTGGCATCTCCGTTTTGGGTTCCTCCTCATCTGTTTCCATATCTTCTGATTTGCCTTCTTCCTGGTCAGTGTCTGCTTTTGTATCTGTATCGTTCTCATCATTCTCAGGAGAATCGTCATCATTTTCTGATGCTTCAACATCCTCATCCATTGTATCTTCTTCCTTAGTCTTAGATGAAGGTTTAGACTTCTTCAATCCAGACTGAGAGTTCTGTTTTTGTTTCTAAAATAAAAAAGAGTAATCAGATCATGTGTGAATTAACAGTGCAAAAAAGAACAACATTTCAATCAAAAGCCAAAGTTACAAAGATATATTCCATCTTAATAAAAATAACTAGTTGGCTAGCAACCAGCTGCAGAAGTAGAAGTAAAAAAGACCAATTCATCAACTGAAAGATGCATGGATAGACACGTTTCTATGTAGAAGTAGAAGTATGAGATTAGTTAGACTTGGCGCTATCCTAATTCTGATCTAAGGCAACTTGTTGATCTCAGTTCCAGAAAATGTTTATTCGTGTTGAAATGTGTTTTGTTGCTTGTGTGAGGTCCCATGTTAATTTACCTTTCCTCTTAAAGGTTATGAGTCCATTATCACACTTTACCTCTCATCAAAAATCAATCAAAGCATCTTGCTAGTTTCAATTTTGGTTTTGGTTTCGGTTTCAAAAACAGAAGAACATCAAAAGTTTTGTTTTGGGTTTTTTTTTTTTTTTGAACTATCTAATGCTGTATTACAATTCAATTTATTTAATATCAAAAGAAACCCAAAGAACTCCATTATTTTCAAAGCAATTTATTCATAGCAGATTGTTTTGGAAGGACATGAAGACCCAGTAAATTACATCTAAAGTTTCATGAGTAGACCTACACAGAAATAGATGTAAATATGCACTCTAATAATAGCATACAAACTACTATGTGCATGCATTAGTGTCAAAGTGAAAAGTCAATTTAAATCACCAATCTGAAAAAACTCCTCTGCATTATACGGAAGACCATTGCAATTTAACAAGGCAAACTTTTCCCAATTGGCAAGCAAAGAGCACAAGACACACCTGGAGTGTTTATGAAATCAGTGTAGCACTTACTAAGATGGAATAGGCATGAAGATATGCACCACCTATATCGGTTGTTAACACAAGGCTTGCTTTGTTGTAGACTTTCAAATTAGAATTGAGGTCCGATATGATTGTGGTTTTGGTAATTAAAAAGTTAGACGGACAGACGCACAAACACACAGAAAGCCATAGCCACAGGTGGGACCACAAGAGATTGAAAGTGAAAATTAGAAAACACATGACTGTGCAAGTGATTGACGCCTTTGCCTCAGTCACCCAAGCAGTTCAAGATTCATGTCCTGATTTCAATATTTTTCAAGCCATACACAATGAAAATTTGCATAAGTTCAAAAAAAAAATTGAACAATATACACTGGGGGAAATGTTGGCATAATCCAATATCAAAACCCAAAGCAATAATTGCAAGTGAAATTTTCATCACGGCATAAAGACATCTCTCCCTTCACTTTTTTTACCCTCCATTTTAAGATTTTGGACACCTTCAGCAAAGAAGTAATATGCTACAAATAATGTTTTATAAGTTGTAGACATTAAAATTAAGCAAAAGGATAAAGTTGTCATTCTTAATATTTAACACTTTTTTTCCTTTGTATGTGTGTGTTGGGTATATGGTAGGGGGGGAGGGGCCTCCACCGAAATTTATCATAAATATAAGCTCATAGTCACAGACTCACAGACGGGCGACAGGTGCACTAAACTCAACCCTGTAAAGACAAAAGAGTACATCAACCATACCACTTCGATAAGAAGATCTACTTCATACAGATCAATGAAGCATATCAAGCAGCACTGGAAGAAGATTGATGTAGGAAAACTGAAATTTTGGGTAATACTCCCTCCGTTCTAGACAAAGAGTCCATCATTCTATCTTGTTATGTTTTAAATAAATAGTCTATTTTCAAAATTAAGCTATAAATATTTATTTCTTTCTCAAAAAGATTCTACCAAGTTCAAAATATGATCATTTTCTAGAATATTGTGAAAATAATTTCTAACTTTAGCACAATTAATTAAAAAAAAATATAGAAGAGTAAAAGTACAAAATTAAAATTTTTGCTATTTAACATGGACTCTTTGCCCAGAACGTAGTAATAGTTGTTAATCCCAAGTTAGAACGCTCAAGGGTGTCCAGAAAAACAAATATACATGATCAATGGGAAAATAACAAACAGTATTACAACCAGAATAAAGGAGGTTTTGCTAATTAAAAACGATGAACACCAACCTTGGGTGGTGATCCTCCAGCATCATCTGCAGAAGTTGTGGCTCTGCTCGCTGAGGTCTTTGCCTTTCTCTTTTTGCCTTTCTGAATTTAAGATTGAAAATAACTTTTTCAGATAATGCTCAAAGAAACATAATTTACAGCCCATGCCCAGAATTTTACAGACCAAGAAAGGTGAGTGCCTGTGTATCTACATATATTGACACACGCAAATAATATGCTAGCTACGCTAAGTTCGCTAACCACTTGAAACAAATTTCACATATTAGTACCTAAAAAAATAAGAGATAAACTTGTTTTGCTTATAATCCATAAAAAAGGATTCAGAGAAGGATAGTGTTGAGTTTCAGGGTACCTTTATTTTATCAGCAAGCAAGGTGTCAGTTGTCACATATGGAGATTCTAAGAACTCAAGTACCTTAGCTGTTAGGTCTTCCTGAAATCATAAAATGCGAAGGCAATTCAGATTATTGTAAGGATATAACATCTTAAAGTGCAGACATTGCTTTTTATGACTTGCCTTCTTCACAGTGGTTTTGATGATTGGAATATTTAGGATCTCACAAAAATCCACCAACTTCTCTTTAACACACTTGTCAATCTTTTCCTTCACTTTTGTCCTCTGTTTTTCCTGCTGAAGAGGCACAACATATCTCAGCATAGGCTTTCTTTTCTCATTTACAAATAAAGGCAGAAAGCAGAAAAATAATATAATCCAGAAAATGGTAAAATATACCTCATTTTCAGTCCATGTAAAGCCAGAAAAAAGACCTATGTTCTTCTTCAAAGTGTGAGCCTACAGACAACAAATATCACTCAGGATAGCAGTGGCTTATGATAGATTCTGAATGATCCATGAGAAAAGATGAGCAGCGCTGGATCTACTAAAACCAGAAAAATAATCTACGAAGAAACTGGAAATTAAGAGTAAGACATCACCTTTGCCTTTTTTCCATAGAGAATGTTGTGAAGTATCTGCAGGTTTTCATCAGGTTTTCTCTTGGACAATGTATATGCAACTGAAATACGTCATAATATCAGATTCGAAAAGGAGGGGCAAATCTGCTTATAAGATGAAGGCTTAAGTCTACTATGAGTTTTATACAAGACAATTATAACTAGAAACTTTATGTAAGCTACCAGCATCAGCTACCAAGCAGTAAAATCAGGGAGCAAACTAATTTCTCAAAGTATAATAGTAAGTAGTTGTATATACATTATCCCGGTGCTTTCATGGCAATCACAAAGATTCACTTTAACTAATTACAAGTTGTGATAAGTCTAACCAGAGTAGACATACAGTGACCAACCTACCTAACATTTAAGACTTTCGACACAGTTGCAATGAAAAGGAACAAGGTCTTTATCACCAATTCTCTAACTTTTTTCTAACTTTTGGTTCGTTTGGTTGGAACTTGGAGGGGTGAAAAAAATGAGTGTTTAGCTTTCACCCCTTTCCCTCCTATTGTTTGGTTGAACAAGGGAAAATTAGGGAGTTTTATTTTCACTTGTTTGGTATGAGATGAAAAGTAACAAAAAGACTTTTAAAATTGTGTAATTGTTGCTTTCACTATTCCCTTCCATTTTAACTCCAATTTTTTTTTTTTTTGGGGGGGGGGGGCGGGGGGAATTTTTATTAAAGAGGAGTTGTTTTCATTCCCCTCCACTTTTACACCCCTATCATTTTCACTCCTACCAAACAAGTGAAAAGAAATACATCCCTCCAATTTTCCTCCTCATTTTCCATCCCTCTAATTTACCCCCCAACCAAACAGAGAAAGCCAAATGGAAAGCTGTGGTAACAATATTGTTGCTCTCTTTTGACTTGGATCTCATGGGTTCGTGAAGAAAAATAAACTTCCATTAATTTGGCATTTGGCTTTAACTTACTCTTTGGCCATAGAATTTCTCTCCATCTCTCTTAGTGCTTTAATGACAACAGCACAAAACCAGACCAGCCCTACGAAGGTAAACACAGCCGAAGTGACACAGCTTACAGGTTACAGGAGTAGGAATGCAGCATTAGACTCATCGTACACCCTACAGCATAGAAGCCATGTGCACTACACCCTCCTTTGAGTACGAGTGTTCTTCGCATAATGGATAGATTGAAAATAAATACTTAGCATTCTGATCTACATAAACCCACCCTCCCAAGTCAACCCCCACGTATACAGCATAATACTTTTTAAGTTATTCATGGCATCCGTGTTTCCAATAGATATCTTTACGCATATAAAATGCTTAGCACATTTCAAATCTTGTGATATATTTTTAATGTCAAGTCAATTGGGTGTATGTGTCATCCCAAGGCAAAATTCTAAAAGTTATCCGGGCCAAATACAGTACATGTTTATCCTAAACATGAACTAATAAGTTCAAGAAGCTATTTCTATCCTCCATCATCAGAGCTATTAATAACCACTTCAGCATAGAAATTTAAGCTTACTGTAACTGAAAAGTGCAACTGTCATACAACACTCTGGTCATTGTTATAGTACTGACAAAGAAGGAAGAGATACAGTACTGACAAGGACGGAAGACAAGCAATTAAGCTAAATCGAACAATGTTCAACTACATTCACTTATAAACTCATTTACAGTAGTTGCAAAAACAAAATGCAGATAGAAACAATTTCAACCATACCATTTGGAATATCCTTGAGTTGGGTACCACTTCCCTGCAGTTACAAAAAACACATGGAATCAAAAATCAGAAATCAACACAAAAACATTAACTTCGACACAGAATAAACTATGAACAGTGTACTTTTACCTTCTCAATAGACAGTGGTTTGGCTGCAGAAACTCTGCCGACAGATTCGGTGTAACGTTCAACAGTCTTTCTCTCTCTAGAAGGCCGCTCAATTGGAGTAACCGCCTCTTTTGAGCTTGACCTACTTCCTTTCGACTTGGGAGTATCAGTTGCTTTTGTTGTTGACTTTTTCGAGCTCTCTTTTCGCAATTTCTTGACTTTCTTGCTTCCCTCAGCATCTTCATCGTCTTTTACCTCCTCCGCAGGTTCTTCTACTTTCTCTTCTGCTTCACTCTTTATGTCGTCGTCCTTCTCCGCTTCCGCTTCCGCTTCTACTTTTGTCTCTGCTTTGGGTTCGGGCTCGGGTTCCACGACACCGTCTTTGGCCTGCTCCGTCTGCTGGTCTGCCTGCACTTCGGTTTTTTCTTCAACATTAGGCGCGTCTTCCTGTTTGTCTCCCTCTAGGGTTTCATTTTCGGAGGCCATGGAAATGTTAAATCAAGAACAAAAATGCGAGATTTTGGTTTTTGGAAACGTGTACCAACCTTAGGGCTGGGAACTAAGGAAACCCTAAGTGATCGAACGGAGAATCTTGGTTCGCCGTCGGAAAGGAGGAGGTAGTTGGTGCGAGTACGGGAGAAAAGGGGGGTTTCTGTTTCTAACGGCGCGTTGGGGGTTAAGGAAGGGAGTGGAGTGTGGAGGAGGAGAGTGTGAAAGAGAAAGATGTGGGGGGGGGGGGAGAGAATCTGGAGGCCAAAATTGGGGAAATCTGGGCAAGGGCGGGCTGATTTCGTGGGGTTTGAAATTTTTGTGCGAAACTTGTTAGCGGGCATTCTTTCCCATCTTCCCGGTTCTCCAAAATGTTGCCTCTCTTTTTCAATTGCTCTTCTTTTCTCTCTCTTTTTTTTTTTTTTCATTTTTTGGGGTTAATCGCAATTTGTGAGCTCGTAAATGGAGTCCTCATATCTTAAACTTTGTAATTTGAGTCCTAAAGTTTTATTTTTATTGTGATATGAGTCATTTTGAACGAATTTTATCAAAACTTAAAGGAGACAAGCTCACTTGCAAAATCTATGACTTTTTCAAGGACATCAACGTCATTTTCCTCCTACATAAACTATAGAGTATAAATTAAAATTTGTTCAAATAAATTTTAATTTTTATAAAATTTGTAAAATATTAATATTATAATTTAAATTTTTAACCAGTAATTATGATTAAAAGTTAAAAAAAATATTTAAAATCATAACTTACTTAAAATACCTAATTATTATTAATATCTTAATTAATACCAACTACCCAAACATTTCTATTTTAAACCAAGCTTTTCCACTTCTCTGACTGTTGCTGAACAGTTGCGCGGTGATGGTGCCACCGCACCTCCGACACCACCCTCCAACCAAATTTAACGCCGGCATCACCACCACCCACCATTGGAGCAGATTAACATCAGAACCCATAACCCACCTCTCGTATATCCACCCTTCGTCAGCAGCACCAACTCCCACACCGGAACCCACAACTTCATGTAAACTTCTCCGTTCACTAGAGCTTCCCTTAATTCCTCCCACGACTTAATCCAATCAATCCAAGGAAAATGAACTCCAAAACAATCTAAACCATCACAATTCATCTCCATCTTTCCTCAAATTCAATCCACCACCTCTCAACCAACAAATCATCACCTCTAATTTCCCAGCACCCATCTTCCAAAACGAGCTTTTTCGATCAAACCCTCCTCTGGGTCGCACATATTCAAATTAAAACTAATTACTCTAGCTCGGAGATGGAAGTGTAAAACTCATATCGGTTTTGAGGAAAACGAGGATATGAGTTTTGGGGATCTTTGGAAAGGGTATTTGGAAAGCATAAAATTGTGGAGGGAGATTGAAGAACGTCACTGCATTTCAATTTCTGAGAGCTACGTACCATGGACGACGAGAGAGAGAGATTGATGGGTGTTGGGTGTTCTGAGTGGAATGTTGCCATGGAAACTCATGCGAGGTTACCCGGGGTAACTCACGATTTCATTCAGCTCACAAGACCCAAAACGAGATCCAAGTCCAAGAGACGAATAAATGGGTTTGTTCGGCTCACAGCGAGCAATGACAAGCAAAATAGATGCGAGTAGATTGACAATTAAGGATGGGATCCAAGAATGTGCGAGCTCGGCTTGCTTGGTCGCGAGCTAAAGCAACCTAAGGTTCGGGTGCAGACTAAGAAGGCGAGCAACATGGTGATTGGCATGTTCGACCGCGAGCTACAGCGAGCATATTATTGGCGAGGAAAACCAGGAGGGCGGACAGCAGCATGCGTGGGCAACAGTTTGGCTTTTCCAACAAGGAAACTTATGTTCGTTTCTTAATCAAGAACAATTTCTACTTTTTCGAGTTGGTTTCTTAAATTGATTTCCTAGCTAATTTCTTAATTAGTTTCCTAGTTGGTTTCCTAGTTTAAATAGTTTCCTATTTAGTTT
>JAOTQG010128899.1:0-10015 GCA_025631175.1 Iris virginica
GGAATCTGAAAATATACCCTGAATTATATGGGATGTTGCCTTTTTCGCATTTCGGTTAAAATGCAGCTCCCAAACTATGGCCACGCGTCTGTTACACACATACCCTAACGCGCGCTGTTTAGGTTAGCATAATAGCATACGCGTCGAAGGAGCAGCTAACGGTGCGGTCAACGTGAAGAAGGTTTTTGATCTTAACTGGACAGGTAGACGTGTTCGGATAATGAGATTAAGATCTTCTATGTCACTTCGTATATTATTTTATGTATTATCACTCACGTATTAGTAGGATCCATCAGTACGTGAGTTGTGGCATAGAGGATACACACGAAATGACGTAAAAAATCCGAATTTTTGGATAATTTAAGAGAGCGACTATTTACAAAATATATAAATATTAAGTACAGTACACATTTTAAAAATATTTTACTAATTTTAAAACATTTATATTTTTATTTTATTCCTCTCTCAAAATAATAATCTTAATCCTACTACACACATTAATACACAAATTTAAAAAAATACATCATATTTTTCTCCCTCATTCATCATATTCCTAAAATTTGACGGCCCGATTGTTCCTACTATGTACCAAGTGATGATCTGTGTTGTTAATTTGTCTGATGATAATAGCCGCTCAACATGATTGTTCTTAAGCAGTAAGCACATATGTAAGCTAACATGATTATTCCTTTAATCCTTTCGCAAGCACCTACTTTTAACATGATTGTTCGTAAGGACCGACAATATTCCATCAATTTCAATTTCATATTCCTTCTTTTGATCGGAAGTTAGAATTTGTGGATATTTAATTTTTGTTAAATGATATTGTTTATTTGAATTATAATAGAGAATCAATATTGAAATTCAGTTTATTTACAAGTGTACATTTGTATATTGAATAAGTATTTACGAAATTAGTAATAAATTAATTATTTTTTATTTAAAAAGGTATAAATTAATAAAAATTATTTTATCACAAAAATTTGTGTATTAAACTTAATATTTGTGTGCTTTGTAAATAACTGCTCTCTAATTAAATTTCCCTTTCCTTTTATTTTTTTTGTTCATCTCCTCTTTAACCTTTTTTCTTTTTGCCCATCTTGTCTTTAACCTAAGATATTTTTGCTACTTGTAATTTTATTAGCATGTTTGTATTTGATGATAAAAAATAAAAAAATATGTTATATATTTTTTTTAAAAAAATCATTTATAATATTAAATTAAATATATAAAAAACTATATAATTTATAGAGACATTATAAAGAGAGAGAGTGAGAGAGAGAAAAGTGAGCGATGTGTAAGTGAGGGGGAGGGAGTAGTGTGGGGGTGAGAGGGGTGATGGAGATTTGAATTCAAGTGAGCGTTAAGTCCTATATAATTATGGAGCCGTTATTTTGGATGCTCGTCACTTAAAAAACGAGCATGATCTAACGATCACAATAGCACGAACGAATAAAAATACGATTTTACTAATTTTTAACTAATGCTTATGTAGCAAGCATCCAATTAAAGTCACGACGAGTGATGAATAAAATAGTAGAAAATAATCAAATTGTTATTTTTTTAAAGTAAATAAGTATGTCATGAGAAAGAATTTACTATCACTAATAACGGTAAATAATCAAATTGTTATTTTTTTAAGCTCACACGCGATGAAATGTTGCATCTCGTGTATATTTACACGAGACGGGCAAGGGTTCTCGTGTAAGCTCACACGAGAAGTATTACACGATATGAAATGTGGTATCTCGTACATATTTACACGAGACGGGCAAGGACATTGTTGAAATTATTTAGTTCCTGTATATAACGTTCCCTGTATATAACTATAACCCTAATAACGGTTTATTTGTTGGTATAAAATGAAATAGTTTGACAGGAAAAGAAAATCTTAATGAGATTTAAAAGTATGTGCCTGTTTAAATATTTATGGTTACATTGGAAGGCTTTAACAATTGTAAATTAATGTAACTGAAAAATGAATTAGGAAAACGAGGATTAAAATGGGAAAAATATCATGAATATTAAGGGGACAAATTTTTAAATAAAGTATGTTTAGCCCACTAATAAGCGCAAACATTTATCTTATAGTTTGCTGACAATGTTCAAGTATCAAATGAGGTATTGTCCATTATGAGCCGACTCATATTTATACGTATTTCGTAAGAAAGCTATTAAGTGCAAGTCACCGAATTTAGTTGATATAGGTTGGATTGGATTGGATGGCTGGCTGTCAATTGTGGAGTACAATAATAAATTTAATTAAATAATTTTAAATAACACTATATTTATATAAAAAAAATCAACGCGCAGTTGGTGCAGTGGTGCCAGGGGCTGCACTTGGAAAGGCGAACTAAGGTTCGATTCCCGGCATCGGCGTTGGGAGAGGTTTAAAACCTTTACCCGGGACCTGCCTCGAACAGAATTAGTCGACCAGTGGGCCGGATACCTGGGCCTAGACCAAAAAAATAAAATAAAAAAATCATTAATAAAATTTAAAAAATAAATTATTAATTAAAATAATACTAAATAATTAACTCAAGTCACTTGCAATGCACAAACTCTTTACATCCAATCTTTACATCTTCTCACTTAGATACACACAACACACATCCCCACAATACATCATACCCTGACACACACTCTTTTCTGACATTTTTTCTCACCCATAGCACACAATTTCATACACATTCTTCTACCAGTAGATAAAAAAGATAATTGAATAGCTAAAATTATAAGATAAATATTACTATTCATAAGATCACATCAGCAACCCTAAATTGCGCCACTTCCATTTGCGTAGCAGTATGCTACGTAAGTAGAGTCGGGTTTAGTTCATGTTGAAGCCCACCAATATGCAGCCCTCACAATCTTCAAACTTTCTTTATTCCTATTTTTAATTTTGCTTCGCTTTACAATTTAGTCCAACTAGTTTATGCACATCCCAGTAAATTTACTTTATAATTAGGGGTATAATGACAAAGTAAATAACAAATATTTATTGAAATCAAAGTGGTGGGGTGGGGGGTGAAATTCCGCACAATGAGAAAGAAGAACATGATAGAATAATGAAATTAAAATGATTAGCATTTAATAGTTGGATGGATCAAAACCTTGATCATAAATTAAACAGAGACCCCTCACATGGAGGCATGTTCAGCTACCATATCATGCTCTAAGGTTGAGGTTCAGAGTGGGTCAATATTTCTCTAACCTATCCACATTGTGAACAGAGAGCAGTTGGGAAGAATTTGATTTGACAAGTGGAACCCCTTTGATTATGATATTGCTGAGGTTCTATACACTGCAAATCCCATCTAAAGGTATTTCATGCCTACTAGAACTAATTTTTGACCACATATATGATACCTAGATCCACAATAATGGAGATGTACAGTGTTTTCTGCACAAAGTACCAAAATTCAAAATAAAGTTGTCATGGTTTCACTTTTCATTTGTTAATCCGAAATGGGCTATTTGTTAATCAATCACACTCCTCATAACTTGTCACCAGGACATGTTGTTTTGACAGGAAGAGGTGCACCACAACTACAATTTTATCTACTATCCTTTTCCTACACTAATGATCAACGGTAAGGTGCACATATTAGTACTAAACATGGAGTAATGATGGTGTGATTAGAAAGAGGATTCGTGCATGAAAAAAACTAAGATGACTAGTTATAGTTATGATTATCATGTTTGTGCACTACATCTACTATCAATCACCATAACACAGATTTGCATGTTTGTCAGAGTTAACCGCAATATTTCCACAGCTTCTCACATGAAAGCATACACTTTGGAACTCCAAGATTACGTCTCGCACTTACCTACCAAACTTGAGAGATCCCAGGACTCTCCCTAACCCTCGCTACTTCCTTGGGCAAAATGCACAGCCGAAGAAGGAGGTTAATTGGCCGTCTACATTGATAACAAACAAAGAGAATCAATTACAGAAATGTACCTGCATTCAGGTATAAAGGGTGCAGAAGGATAACAATTCATACAGTCTAAGACGTCTGTAGTACTTCACTCCTGTCGTATGAAAGTGATTCAAAGGCAGTTGCAAAGAATTACAATTAAAATACAAGAAGAGTACAAAAATTTACCAGCTACTTGCAACTAAACTCAGAAACAAACACATGATACATAATATCCGATAGTTATAAACCATATACCAAATTCCTTCAAATATATGAATCTCAATTGCACAAAAACAGAGGGAACATGCCTGTCTCCTGAACTAGCTGCAGCAGAAACGCACTCCATGGTCACTCGGAATTTCATTTAACAATATGTTCAAACAGTCTTTCCCAGCTAAGCATCCACAACCAAGGCAAGCAAGCCCTTTTACGCTACTGTAGCAACAAAATCCTCAACTTCCACCCCTCTCTGCGTCAGCTGGTCCAATGGCAGTTTTGCTAATAATGCCCTTTCCAAAATACTGGGCAATCACCGAAAACCCATCCTTTGAACTCTTAACTTGTTGGAAGAACAGATCTTGGCTCTTGGAGTTCTGCTCTAAGCTTCTCTTCATTTCAAGAACAGACCTGTACTCGGGAGCACATGCAGGACATTCTTTTTCATTGTCACCGAGGCAACGCTGATGGAACGAGTGCATACACATGAAGTGGACAGCAGGGAGATCGAGGGTGAACGTGCATGCAGTGCATTTACTGAGCTGAAAGATTCTGGCATTTGTTCGAAGATCCTGGATTTCTTTTCTCATTGCCAAAGTTTCTTCCTGTAAAATTAGTGGAAAGCGTAAAGACTTACAATGAATTAGAATGTCCTGAATATGCTCCAGAAAGAGAATCTTACTTTTATTGCTAGCAGAAGCTCAAAAGTAGAGAAAATTAGTAGATATCTCTACTAGAAACAGAAGAGTGCCTAAATCAGATCTTACAAGAACCTAAAGGCAAGTAGTCCATGTGTTCCACAAAGAGAATCTTACTAGCTAGTTTGGACATTCCATTTACATAGTCCTATTTGAGATGTCAAGCTCAAAAATTTTCTGATTTTCTGTTTCAGACTTGTTAGATAAAAACTGAAAAGATGAAAACTACTTAATCCTTTCAAATTACGGGCATTTATGGAAAAGCAATGTTATCCATGAAAAGCTTGGCTTTTAAAATGTAGTGGATATGAGGGAGTAATGCAATTCCTTCTCATGATGATAATCTATTCCTGTTAACATCTTTACCCTAAGGATGATACAGCATGTGTTTGCTGGCAGTGGTAAAACCAAAATTTTATTTTGATTGAAGTCAAGGCGGCTAGAAAAGTACGAGAAGAATTATATATTTAACGTAAAGGGGGGTCAATTTCAATTTTTTTTTTCCTAAACGGGGTCAAAGATTAATGAAATTATATTTTGAGTGGTTAAGAATCCTCTTTTCTCAACTACAAGGTAGTAAATGACATTTTATTAAAACTAAAGGGGGTCAACCGACCCTTTAGCTACACTGTGGCTACATTATGTGCTTGCTAACGGCACGGCACGATCAAGCAGTGCTTGCTGCTTATACATGGCAAACTTAACATTTATAGCAACAGATTACCCAAGGCAAGTCCAATAATGTAGACATAAAATTAAGACATAATTTTTAACAACTAAAGACCAACCTGATACTTATCAATCATTTGACGGTCCTCTTCAATGAGCTTTGATTCCTGGTCCAGCTTTCTAGCAATATAATCCTTGATAACAGAGAGAGTAAGGCATGGATTTCTGGACAGGGTCTGCAAAACCATAATTGGAGGCAAGATGTCATCTCTCTCAATGTAAGTCAAAACTTCCTTAACTTCTTTCGAGCAATCTTCTCCAAGTTCACCAAAATATTTCAGCAGATCTGACCACAGAGAAGGATCACCTCCCTTGCCCGAATCCCCTAGTCTCTTGCAGCAGGCAATCAAACCCTCATGATCATGTGCCTGCATGTAGCAAGCAATCACCTCTTTATAAAGTTTTAACTTCTCGTAGAGATATAAGAGCCCTTCTTTAAAAGCATTCATTTCGCAGAGAATTATAACAAGATCCACATCATATAGTGGATGCTCCTGGTCAGATGGCCATGCACTCTTAAGCAAGTGAAGCCCCTTCTGAAGTCTTTCTTGGCGATCCCTTCCTATATTCAAATCTTTACGTTCTGGCATTAGTTTCCCATTTGACACTGCTCTTGGCATGGAAGCTATTGCCTTGTGATTACCATTTTCACCAATGTTAGTTTGTGACATTGATGGAAAGTCCAAGTCACTAGACAAGTAAAGCTCCAACAATGTGTTGTGAATTTCTACTTGTGCAGGCGAGTCCTTCACCTTATTGATGTACTTTTCAAGAAAATTCATTAGTGACTCCGGATGATGAACAAAAATATTGAGAAAGTCAACAGGGGATGGCAACATGGATATATACGCACCATTCAAGGCCCCTCTCTTGGATGATTCTCCTTCCTCAGTACAAAGCCTCATGAGAATTTCAACAGTTTCCGCGGGTTTGTGCTCTATAAGAATTTTGCCATACTCTTTCACTGTCACCCCAGCTTGACTTGGCTCGAGGCTAGAAATATATTGCAAGGCCTCTTCATAACTACCCAGATCTTCAAGTAAAATCTTCAAGTACCATTCATGCCTCCCAGCCTTCTTGGCAACATACATAGCGTGTTCATGGTAATTGGCAGCTCTGCAAACTCTTATTGCAGTTTCCACATCAAATTTATGCTCTCCAGCACCATCCTCACTTTTGATAAAAACATTCAGTTTTTCAACATCTTTTAATTTGGTGTAGCAGTTAAGAAGAAGCGTCGTATGATCTTTAGAAGCAAGCCCCTTCTCATGTAACTTTTCCAAGTAATTGGTAAGGTTGTAGATTCTTTGTGCATCTAGAAACTTCTGTATCACATAAGAAGGTTCAAGGTGACCAATGGTATGGATGTATTGAGCCATAGACTCATCAAATTCTTGCTTGCCATATAAATGATCCCCGTACTTTCTTAACACTTCAGCAGTAGCAGCAGCATCAGCTTGCTGACTCTGAACAAGATTAATAGCTACAGTATAGAGGTTCTTCTTAAAAAGCATATCCAACTTACTTTCCATATCCTTCTCCCCAATACACAGAGCAGATTTGTCATGCATTATCAGTATTATGCTTCCCCATTCACAAAGCATGTGAGAAACTTCTTTAACCACAACACTATGTGCAATTAAACGGTTTTTAAGGTCATAAATGTTGAAAATGTTGTTACCATTTCTTTGATCTGCAATAACACATAAAAGGTATCCACGAAACCAGCCAAGAAATTTTTTCTCTCCTTCAAAGGCCCAACAAGGACCCCTACCATCAACCTCATAGAAGTACACTGCCTCAGGTCGACCAATGATCAGCTCCTGATTACAAGGAAATTGGATTAACGTCATGTGCATACATATAAAAAAGAAAAAATCAGAATGTACCATGAAAGTTCAATTAGAAGGAAAAAACTTGGAGAAACACACTACAAATTGGCATACCGAGCGATCACTCATTCCAACACTCTTGACATTACATCCAATCTGATCTAGGTTATGCCTGATAGCTGGTTGAGTCTGCAAGTTAAACAGGCTGACTGAAGTTGGAGTAACTACGAATAATTGAAGGGTTGCGCCATCAATACGGAATGCCAGACCAGTAATAGACAACTGGCTTTTGTCTCCTTGACTATCCACTTGAAGCATGAAGCGTTTGATACGCTCACGGGCAATGTCCCCTTGGATGCAATAAATGCAGCCATTGTCCAATCCAATAGCTATGAGCAATATTGGTGGAGCTTCCTCTAGAACTAGAAACGACGTAATCTGCAAAGTGTCAACTTTTTCAAATATCCGTAAGTGGAGTTGCTGCTCAAAATAGAAGTCAATCTCCCCAAATAAGTTCACTGGGGGAATAAGAAAGTGATTAAAATCTAAAAGTAGGTGTATCACGAGATACCTTTGCTTCAGGAAACTGATTAGTGAATATCCGCAATATTTGGATACACTCGGGACTTGACGTGCTTGGTCCCTCTGGTTGCATCTTGTCAAGGTCAAAAACCTTCAAGCACACAGCCGATAACTGCGGAGATATTTGTTCATCTTCTCCGACAGTTACTAGGAAGTTGCGTTGCTGGTTATCAACAAAATAAGACAGTTAAATACTATCACCGATGAAGCAAGAGTATAGCTACAGCTACAAGCTTTAACATAACATAACATCCATGGGTGTTCCAAGATAGAAGCCTTTCGAGGTCTTCAAGGTTGACTTGACCATTGCACCCAATTTTACTAGCAATCACCTCAATGCAAAACCAAGTGGATCCATCCGGGAGATGAAATGCAAGAATACATAAACCAAGAAGAGGTGCCCGTTGACAGAGGGCCAATATCAGGAACCAATCCATCCCTAATGAATCTATGAATGTGACACTTTATCATTGTATAAATAATATCAGATACTAAAAAGCTGCATGAGTCTCGATTAATAAAATTCGACATACTGGACTTAGTTATTGTAATTTATGAAATCTTAAATAATTTAGCTCAGGAGACTACGGCTGCTAAATGGTCATTACTTCGGTGTTCACTCTTGCTCCTAATTGGTAATGTGCTGTTTAGA
Source organism: Iris virginica (assembly GCA_025631175.1). Taxonomy (NCBI): domain Eukaryota; kingdom Viridiplantae; phylum Streptophyta; class Magnoliopsida; order Asparagales; family Iridaceae; genus Iris; species Iris virginica. The sequence continues at coordinate 8,636 of JAOTQG010128899.1, forward strand.
CAACAAATGGGTATAACTACAATACAACCAAAAAACGCCATGGAACCAATGACTAAAAGAATGAAAAATAAATAAAAATACATGAATATTTCATAAACTGAGAGGAATACTTGTATCTGACATTGGAAGTTACAATTTACAAAAGGGTTTTCTTTTTTATATACAAGTAATTTAAACATCAAAAGATGTAATCTTTGCGGGTATCATCAATCTTGCTTAAGCTTGTGTACGCAAATTATGAACTTCATTGACACCTTTTCATTATACTTCTTCAATAAAACGAAAATTGAACACAACTGAAATTGCAGATTACATGAAATTACAGTATAATACTAGCACATAAATTAGGAAACTCGCGAGTAATTCTCCGAAAAGCCTTCTCTTACAGTATAATACTAGAACATAAATCAGGCAACCGAAAAACAAAGAGAGTACAATAAAGATGGAACCTTTAGTTGGTGAAGGAAGAGAACAGAGGAGGAATGAGCTTGGAAACCAAAATTGAACTTCAACCCGCGATCGAGAAGACTGACATAGCCATCATCGCATCCAACCGCGATCTTTCCCCTGCCGCTGGAACAACACTCGATATTGCCGGCGACGTCATCGGGAACGGAGCATTTGCCGGCGTATTTCTCTTCAAAGAACTCGAATTTCCTCCACTGGTACATCTGATCCCCTCTAACCCCGAATTAGTCAATCAATCAATCAGCCCACGGACACAACTTTACCCAAATCTCCTCTCTATGTAAAATTTATAGATGTGGAAAAGAAAAGTATATCTGAAGGGATCAGTGGAAAGAAGAAAAAGAAGATGGAATTACAGAACACAGATGTCCGATTGCTCTTTCTACATGGAGATTCGTTTCAACTCTGCTTCACCATTTCGACCCACCTGGTTAGTTTTCAATATTGGGTCATCCGGCGGGTCTCTAGCTCGATTTTTTTTAAATCTCCTTTCTGGGCCAAGTGGCGGAGCCAGGTGATCCGGGCCGCCAGGATTTTGATCCAGGTTAGGGCTTACTAATTACAGAACGTCAAATAAGAAATTAAAAATATACTCCATATATATAGGGGGCTTATTTTACTACAAACCACTTTTTCGTACAAATCGTACCAATCAGTTGTATCTTAATACATTTTTATTATATATTAGTTAATTATATATCTGTATTTTGTAAAATAATAATCCAAAACAAGAATATTTTTAAGAAATCAACTCAGATACAGCAAAAATATAGTAAGATACAACTAATTCGTAAATATACAACAAACTAACTAAGATGCGAAGATACAATAAAAATATAATAAAATACAACGAGGTCTTACTAAGATACAAAAAAAAAAATTTAAGATACAACAAAATTAACGAAGATACAA
>JAOTQG010128910.1:0-10012 GCA_025631175.1 Iris virginica
GATTCGTACGGTTTGTACGAAAAAATGGTTTGTAGCGGAATAAGCCCCTTGATACGTATACCATTAATTAGAATTTAAATTTTTTGAAACATATTTTAAATAATTAGGATGAAATTTTAAAAAATGAGAAAAGAATAGGACAACAAATAGAAGAAAAGATTCATACTCATTTTCAAAGCATATAATTACCCAAAACATGCGTGCAGCTTCCGATTATGTTGCCTAAGCCGTGATGCAATTGAATTAATTTGGATTAATCAATGATATGTAATTAATTATGAACACAAACATGGATTTGCTTGCATTGTTGAATCACTTCCTCAAAAGCTTAATACAACAAAAAATTGTCAATTTCTAATCAATTGCAAGAGAAGGAAAGATTCTTTTTTAAGGGAAAAAAAAACTTTATAAAGTAATAACCGATCTTTGATTCAACTAATTCTTGCTTAGAATGTTTAGTTAAATTAACAATGGAGGGATTAACGAGCTACAAATTAAAATCATTAGTGTTTGAAGTTAATTTTTGGTAATTTTATGTGATATTTTATATGATTAAAGTGAAAAAAATAGGAGAAAGATAGAGAAAAAACGATGAAACTCATAAAAACTTTAAAATTAAGAACGATGATAAGTTAACATTGTAACATAAACTTAAGTTGTTTTGGAAAATTTTTACAGCAAATTGTAGAATTCGAAGCTATATTGTGTCGCCCCAAAGACGGCAAAACATCGATCAGAATCATTTATGTTAATTAAGTTTTATAGCAGTACGAATCAATATTTGTAAGGAATTGGAATTTTTTTATCTTATTTAATGTCTCATATCCTGTCCCAAATCTTTTAAACATTAATACGTATCTTAAAATTTAAAATTTAAAATTTAAAATTTATCTTTTAAATGATTAAAATAAAATTTTAAAAAAATAAGTTAGAAAAAAAGACACCAAATGGGGAGGAAGGTTCAGACACGTTTATAAGAATGATTGTCAATTAAGCTGAAATTAGAAAGTATCCTTAACGACAGGCTTAATTATGATTAACTTGTTGTATTAACTAATACGTAACGATTGACACGTACTTGATTGCTTTACTAAGTTCGTAATCACAACATAATATCTTTGTTTGATCTTTTGTTGTATCTTGTTTTTTCAATTAGCTAGCTAGTAATCATGAGATTCGATTAGCCGAACAATACTGAGATAAAGGTAAGTTAATTTGGTAACATTTTTTTTTTCTTATGTGTGCGTAGTTTTGCAGTGACTATTACTTGTGAAACGGAAGAAATAATATTTAATAAATTAAATTTGTTAATATATATTTTTAATTTTATATAAGATTAACTCAACAATTAAATGGATGTTAAGGAAGTAAAAAAGTTGGAGAAATGATCTTTGTAGTGATTTTTCTTAACACTAAATTTGGGTATTTTATTTTTTCATATCAGAAGCAAATACATCGGAAAGAAAATAAGGAATACAATTTAATCATATCACACGGTCAGTCATAGAGCTTGCAATCATGAGCAAAGCAGTGAGTCGCACGTTCGCTGTCCATTTAACAAACGCAGAAAGGGTTTGTAAACTCTTTTAATAATGAGCGGCAACTAGCCACAATCGAACCAAAAGAAAAATAATCAACTAACGAAGAGTTCAACGGCTTTTCAAGAATTTGTGAACATGTCTTAAATTGCACCCTTTGTATAGTGATTCTTTAACGGTCAATGCAAAATGAAATGTAACGTAAAGGAAATTGAGATTTGCTGTCCTATTTAATGTATCATCTTCTGTCTCATAATTTTTAAAAATTGACACATATATTAAAATTTAAAATTATATTTAAATGATCCTGATAAAATTTAAAGAAAAAATAAAACACCAAAATAAAAAATGAAACTATATATAAAAAAAAAGATCCGGACTCAACGTGAAGGTCACAAAATGAGAAATGAAACTATATAGTATAAAACAAATAGTTATTGAAGATCATGCGGTTTATTTGTTTCCGTCTAAATCTAGTTACCTGACTGCTTGGGTTGGTTGAGTGTGATGTAGGCTCACTGGCTCGCTGCCCAATAACTTACACAAACATTTCTAATTTAAGTAAAATCTTATCTCATTTCATGATGGCGTAAGCTTATCAAAGTAAAATTAATTTTCTGAAATTACTTTCCAACATCTCATAATAAGCATACTTCTTGAAGGGATTTTTTTTTTTTAAAGCATGGTATGTTTCTCAACGTTGAAGTCATTCTTAAACTTGACTAGATACAAACTCATATTTATAGAAATTTGATTTTAATGAGCAAATATATGCGAATAAGATTTGCAAATATCATCACTACTAACACTGATACAAATGTCAAACATAACAGAAGTAAATTTTTTGGGGTAATTAAGACAAATATGGAACTACAACATTAGGAGTTCAACCCTCATGCCCTTAAAAATGTTGACGGAGATAATTTGCGGTAGATGTCTCGACTGATTAGGAACTAAGACTTTATTGATTGATCATACCCACAAGGAACCCCAATTTAAAAAAAAAAAAATCCCTCAAAATTTGAATTCCTTCTTGCAGATTACCGAAATAACAAGATCTATACGTACAACAAAAAAATTTACCAACTGAGATATGCCTCTTGCTCTAGGAGTAATAAATTATGCCCATACTTGAACATTGTCGTCAAACATCCATGCTCAATACATTTATATATTAATTTTTGTTTATAACTTGTAGATCCGAATGACTATAACTTATGTTACCAAATTAGCTATTTTGTACTACCTATATATACGTAGTTGATTAAATACAAATTTTATGATCTATATTTATCCATTAAATTGATTTTAATAATTATAAATCATAGTTGAATATTAATTTTGATCATTAAAATCAATTATTGATCACGTAACTCATTAATTAAATTATTCATTTGATGAAACATTCATGTCAGTATGAGGTTGAGTTACCATTTTAATTGTGCCAACAAAAAAACATTGTGGAAGTGTATATTCATCGACATTTGTGATTGTGAACAAAAATATAGTTAGTAAAGCTCGGTTAATTTCGTAAATATTGATCATGCTATAATTGGAATAAATCATAGCAAAGAAGGACATTAAGGTGAGGGATTGATCATCCTAAAATATAAGTAATTTCTTACAAGGACTGTAATCTTAAGCCATCAACCCTACTATATTGACTTTTAAGGGATTGACTTCTACCTTCCCACTAATTTTTTTATTAATAACTTGAAAAAACAAAAAACACCACTTTCCTTTCCTTTCCTTGCTTGTGGAATGAGTTATACATTGAACATGAAATCTTCAAATAGAACCCCTAAATCTATCACTCTAGTAATCCCCATTGATCTTCATTAAAAGGGCTCATACATAAACTCACAATCTCAATAAAGATTATACTCCAACAAGAAAGTAATTAAACTAATATAGAACACAATCTTAAAGTTTAAATCTTTTTCCTTAATTACCATTTCCAACATGATTAAGAATCAGAAATTTTTACCCACAAATTCAGTGACTTTGACCATTTTGATTTTGGTACTATGTTTTTTTTTCTCTCTCATTTTGATTTACCATGGACTATTTGACCAAACTATGTGTGTGCGTGTGTGTGTTAAAGTAGGTGTATAATTTCAGGGAGTGGTGAAAGACCAAACTATAAATACATTAGCACTTACAATTATACAAAGCCACACATTGAATTTCTCTGGTTTCCTTCAAACTCGCTGTAGAGAGAGAAAGTAACAAAAAGGGGCAAAAAGGAAAAACAAAAGAAATAAGAATAGAAGAATTGAAAGAAGTCTTCTTTAGAGAGGGAAATAGAAACACTCAACGGTTGTGTTCGTCCCTAAATTCTCTCTCTCTCTCTTTCTCTCTCTCTTACCCTTTCTCGTTCTATTAGTCTTTGTTCTAGTGTAATTGTTTTGTACGTGAGAATCGAAAATGTCAACCAGTGGCGCCACCACCGCGAACTGCTCCTCTGCCAGCGGTAGTCCTAGGATATGTGGGCCCACGACCCACCGACGCCGCGTACCAGATATAGTGATCACAGAAGCCGATAATTGCACGGGGTATTCAATTGAAGATAATGGAGGAGAGTATTACGACGACGAGGCGGAGGAGACCCATTATGCCGTGGCCGGGGGTGCCGGCAGTCATTTTTTCCACCACCCGGTGATTCGGTACTTGATGATACGGAAAGGGTTGCAGGAAAAAAGGGTTTTGGAGGTTGTGAATTCTTTGAAAATGGGTAATAAGCATTTGTTGTTGAGGACGGTTTTTGGGTTTCTGATTGCGATGATGGTCGTTTCGGTGTTTTTAAGGTTTAGCTTTTCGGTCGGAAGTTCGGTGGTGGATAGCGGTAATGATACTAACAGTAATTATTCCACGACGAGGGAGAAGAATGTTGGGTTGGTGGTTCCTCGGATGGTTAAGGATGACGGGTCTAAGTCTGAGAGATTGTTGGCTGGTCTTGAGGAGGAGGGTTCTTCTTCTTCTTCTTCTAGTTCTGCCATGCCCAAACGGGTATTAGAGAAGTACCCTGTAAGCTTTTATTTATTTATTTTTTCCATCTTAATTTCCTTGTGATTTGTGTTTCTGTGTGTAATGAGAAAACAGGGGAATTATGGTGGAAAATGGAGTCTTTTCAAATGTTTTATTTTCTGGGTGTTTTGGGATTAGGGATTAAATTTTTATTTTTTTTGGTAGATTTCTGTGTTTGTTTATTTCTTATTGCTGGAAAAATGGAGTCTTTAAAAATGATTGCTTTCTGGGTATTTTTTTTCTCTTGGGATTGGGCTTAATTCAGGGAGTTCCGTGTGTTTTCTGGGGAAAGACACGAAATTGATTGATGAAAAAGTTGATGCTTTTCTGGGTTTCTTGCGACTGTGCTTAATTTTTGGTGCTTTTTCTCTGTTTCAAAAGAGCAATCCGAGAAAAATCCGGATGCTTTTTTAGTGTCTTTTTAGCAGTTTTTTCTCTCTACCTTTGCTTTGCTGAGCTCCTTTTTTTTCTTGTTTAAATTTACATTAAAAAATTAAAAATTTCCAGGTGTAGAACTTTGATTTTCTGAAAGTGTTTTTGCTTTTGACCTGTTCTCCCGTTCTTTAAATTTCCAGTCTATCATTTACTTCTGAAATTGTATAATATATTTTTCCGTTAGAGATTCTTCACTCTTTTATTTATATTATAGTTTTGGTTGAATACCGCGTGGTGGGCGAAAATTGTTTTCTGATATTTTCTGACTGGAAAAAATGAAGTGGACACCATGCCACCAAATGCCAATAGTATGTGTAGAGAATTTTGCAATCTTTGCCTTCACTATGGAGGTGGCTTTTATAATCATTAGTTGACCGTTATGCTCTCTCTCTCTCTCTCTCTCTCTCTCTCTCTCTCTCTCTCTCTAAGTTGGTTTACACCTACATTTTACTACAATGGTTAGGCAGCGCTTTTGAAAAGTTTCACATCAGCACCTTTTTACATTGTATGAATAGTTTTTGCTGCCATACTTTTGCCTTTACATTTCATTCTAATGACATTCTTGATGATGGTGGGATTTTTTTTTTCTTCTCCATTTGAGTATTTTCTGGGTTTATTTCATTTTTGGGGCATTAGCTAATTCACCTACATTTGGGTTTTGTTTACAGGTCCCAGAAATATGGATGAAACCAAACAGTGATGACTATTACCAATGCATTGTTCGACCAAAGAATCGAATAAGTATGTTTTGGTGCATTCCGATTTGCTCGTGTTTTCAAATTGAGTGTTTTTTTTTTAGTAACTTATGTATGGATTTTTTTTTTTTTTTTGAATTTTCAATAGGGAAGGGCTCGGCAACGAATGGATATCTTCTTGTTCATGCCAATGGTGGATTGAATCAAATGAGGACAGGGGTGAGTTTTGACTATCTAGTTAGATATTCCCTCCATTTCGCAATATTTTTCCCTCACAACATTGGTTATCATGGGCATTTAAAATAAAACGGAGGAAATATTAGCCAATCCTTTTTATTTTTTAAAACTAATTAACCATTTTGGGTGTTTATGTTTTAGACATTCAGTTTGTAATCTTTTTCTGTCTTTTGTCTTAAATCCAAATGCAGATTTGTGACATGGTTGCTATCGCCAAAATAATGAATGCAACTTTGGTTCTTCCATCTCTGGATCACGAGTCCTTTTGGACTGATCCGAGGTGAGTTCTCTCTTTCTTTTGGCTTACTTACGATCTGTCAAATCTTTATTAACAATAGTACTGTATTAAAAATTATAATTAATCTGGCAGTGATTTCAAGGATATTTTCGATTGGCGGCACTTCATTGAAGTTCTAAGAGATGACATAGAGATAGTCGAGTCATTGCCGCCAAAATATGCTGCAGTGAAGCCACTCCTAAAGGCCCCTATTTCCTGGTCTAAGGTGCGCTACCCAGTTTTACTGTCCTTGGGTACCATCCCATTTCTCAGTTACTTGAAAATGTAGCTTAGAAGTTTCATATATGCAGGCGAGTTACTACAGAGGGGAAATGGTTTCATTGTTGAAACGACACAAGGTTATCCAGTTTACCCACACTGATTCCCGGCTTGCTAACAATGGCCTCGCTGCCTCTATTCAGAAGCTTAGGTGTCGTGCCAACTATGAAGGTCTTCGTTACACGAATGAGATTGAACAGCTTGGGAAGAAACTGGTTGATAGACTAAGGAGTGATGGCGAGCCATACATTGCTCTTCACTTGAGGTAATAACCTTATGAGAATATTACCCCCCAAGGGTTGGTTTACTGGTAGAATTTTGACTCTTATGATACCATTTCTCCACATCTATAGGTTCCATATCCTCTTTATTAGGTACTAACTTGGTATGCGATCTTCTGCAGATATGAGAAAGACATGCTCGCATTCACTGGCTGCAGCCATAATCTTACTGCAGATGAGGCCGAGGAACTCCGTGTCATGCGATACAGTGTAAAGCATTGGAAGGAAAAAGAGATAGACAGCAAACAAAGACGACTTGAAGGCGGATGCCCTATGTCTCCAAGGGAGGCAGCACTATTCCTAAAGTCTACGGGTTATCCTGCCATGACAAAAATATACATTGTTGCAGGGGAAATTTACGGTAGTAAAAGTATGGACGTGTTCCGTTCGGAGTATCCAAATGTTTTCACTCACTCCACCCTTGCAACACCAGAAGAGCTGGAAGCTTTTAAGCAGTATCAGAATCGTATGGCTGCCTTGGATTATATCGTGGCCCTCGAGAGTGATGTCTTTGTGTATACATACGATGGTAATATGGCAAAGGCAGTGAATGGCCATAGGCGGTTTGAAGGGTTTCGGAAGACAATTAATCCCGACAAGTACGTTACTTCTCCTTCTTCTTGATAAATTTTAGGGTATTTATCTAATTCGATTATTTCTGATTGTTTTTTTTTTTACGTACTCCATTTCAGGCAAAATTTTGTGAGACTGATCGATGAATTGGACAAGGGTTTAATGACATGGGAAGAGTTTAGTTCGGAGGTGAAGAGCTTGCATAAAGACAGGCTTGGAGCACCGTATTCCAGACAGACAGGTGAAACCCCGAGACTAGAAGAAAACTTTTATGCCAATCCATTCCCTGGTTGTGTTTGCAATAGTTCTCGAGAAAAAGCAAGTAGTAGCATACAACGTGAGCGAAGACCGAGTTTAGGGATCTTTTCACAACGTTAGGGATTCTCTTTTTTTTTTTCGTTAGAGATATAGACTTCGTTTTGCGGTTGTATAGGACACATACTATATTTGCACAGAAGGGGTGTGGCTAATATGCATTCCAGACGAACGAACCGAGTAGCCACTGTAGCAGGGGGGGACGTCTTTGAAAGGATTTTGTTTTGAAGTTACAAAATCTTGATGTACAAAGAGAGGAGGAAGATAGCAGAAGAAGGTACCTTTGAAAAGCAGAAGTGTTGGGGATAGGTATATATACTGAGATATTACACAGATGCCAATTGAGAAGAAAGAAAAATTATTCCCTTATTTTGGGGTAGAAATTTCATTCCTTAATTTATTTATTTATTTTTCTTTCTGTTTGCTTTTTGTTCCTTGAATGAAGATTCTTGATGTAATACTAATTTATAAATCAATAAAGTGAAACACTCCAGCAACATTTCCAGGAAATCAAATTGTGCACCATGTTGTTCACAATATCACAATGCTTGCTTAAAGAGTGTGTGTGTATGTGTTTGTGAAGCTTCCATGGCCATTGAGTACACCAACATTGGGCACAAACATGCATACATACCATGCTGCGTCTGGACTTCAAATGATTTAGCTTTAACCATGTTACTGATCCCACATTATTCGGTGATAGAGAATCAAAGTCTATTGACCATACCTGTCCACCAGGTAATTGTAACACTCTACATTGTCACATCATGGTCATTAGTAAGTAGCTGCAATACTCCACATTTTCACGTCGGGGAGAGGATAATTTCATACTAATTTATGCGTAGGCCTCTACTATCCATTTCGTGTCAAATCATTCATGGATTTTTTAGGTTGATGCAGTGCTACAGACTGAGTTTTCGAACTTGGGACACTACTGTAAGTCTGTAACTGTTAAGCTTGGATGTAGATAGAGAGGGTGAGCAGGGTTTAATTGGAAGAGTACCGCGGGAAGATCATACTCATCTTCTGATCCAGAGGATGTGTTGTCATTGTTGATTGCCATGAGAATACTAAGAGAAAGATCAAGAAATCTGGAATTTCACTGCAGGCGATCCAGAACAGGGTTTTCGCGATAGGGTTTTTCGCGAGAACAAAATTCGAAGCAAATAAGGAAAGTGATCGGATCAAAATGATCGGAAAACACTCAGTAAGAATGTGCGGAAGATTAGTACATCTGATACCATGTTAAGAACAATTTGATTCACCAAATTGCTGTGAATATGCAAGAACCAAGAACAGAGAAAGAGAGAAGCGGGAAAATTCCCCCAAATTGTTATATCAAAAAATGTACATACATCCCACTCTCCTTATACCAGATACACTTTCTTATATTACACACAATGCCCCTAATGTTTACAAAATGTTTCACATTGGTGCCTCATCTTCTTTAATAGTAACTATGTTTTCTCTCTAATCGTATAATTGTTGGCAAGTTGTTGCCGGTAACTTTGGTTATTTCTTATAGTGGTGTTCAATCTGCTAAGAACCATGTAGCATTGATACTTTCTACAATAGTTTTGGGAAAATATGGTTCATTGCTTTCGACTGCCTACTCAACAACGAGAACAGTAAAATCAGCCTGATCATAATCTCAGTGATCTTTTCTAGCAACAGAGACCGTCTTTGCTTTTCGTCTTCGGGTTCTTTTTTAAAGGTTTTAAAGTTTGGGTGATGTTATTTGCACAATTTTTATGACAAGTCCACACTTTTATTTTATCTTTTCAAAAATATCTTAGATACAAGTACTATATTACCCTTACTACTAAAAGTTATATATTAAAACTCCTTTTAATTTTTTAAAAAAATGTTAAATACACGCTCGTATATTAACAACTCTCTGCCGTTCTTTTTCTTCTTCCCAAAGGACTTTGAATCCCAATCATGAAAGGAGTGATACAGAAGTTTACGGGAAAAATTTAGGGATGAAAATGGAGCTAAATTGTAAAGGAAAATTAAGTAGGCGCTTTCAAATCAAAGCCACTTCCCAGATCATAAGCTCAACTTGTTTCACCCCTTCTCCAGGCTGCCGTTAACTAGGAGAAGTAGGCTAAAGATTGCGAATGACATTGCCAATGTTCTACTTCACCTCCATTCAGCATTTACCACATCCATCATTTACAGAAATTTAAAGCCAAGTCATGTCATGATGGACCAAAATGGTGTTGCTAAGCTGTTTGATTTCTCATTGTCTTTATGCCTTCCCCCTCGGAGAATTACCTAAGCGCTCTTGTCTTCTTGTATCCCCTATATTCTATAAATAGGGGGCTTCATTTCAGTTGTAAGGGGAGCCGAAAA
>JAOTQG010128921.1:0-10012 GCA_025631175.1 Iris virginica
GTAATAGTAGAATCATGGTAAATATATTAAGTAAATATTAAAATGTATAATTTAAACAAATTAAATGTAAAATTGATGTATTGGGCGGGTCTGCAAAAATTGAAAACCACAGGAGGGTTTTCTGTATCGTATTACAACTTAGGGATATACTCGAAAATCCATTAAACCACGGAGGGTTTAGTGTAAGTTGCCCAAAAACAAGAAAAAAGCAACGCAAAGCACGGATAACGGGAGAAGTGTTGGAAAAGTATAATATACCGGTCGAAGTTGAAACTTTGAATTGAATAGTTCTCCGGATGGATGACTTAGGTCCACTATCCTCCATTTTCCGCAGAGAAATACAGAGTAAAACCATTGATCCTAGAATTTCCATTTACGTAGATTCTTCACTCCAAGAGCAGTAGTAATCAATGGCGGAATCCAAATACCCATACCCTTCACTCCTAAACGTAGCCAACTTCGTTTCCGTAAAGCTCAACACTCACAATTACCTCCTATGGAGGATGCAGATGCTCTGTCTAATCGAATCCCAAGACTTTCTTGGTTTCATTGACGGCAAATTTCCAGCACCCGACACCGCGGATGAAGATTACTTGCTGTGGAGAAAGTCGGATAGGCTTTTGAAAGGATGGATTTTGGGCTCTGTCAGTGAAGATGTGCTTAATACTATGGTGGGTTTTGGGTCTAGTTCAGCTAGAGATGTTTGGATGAAGTTGGAACTGGATAATAACTTCTACCCAGATGCTAAACAGCACTTTCACTCCGGCCATCATGCTGCTGTTCCGCCGCCGGCGACCACCACAATAGGTACTAATGTGTTTGTTTACAAGTCCACTCTCTCCCAAATCCTAAAATAAGTGTCAAAATTTATCCATTAATGATGTTTGGTAGTACATTTGAAGAACAAGGTCACCCGAAATGGTAATTTTTGTTGCTTTCTAAAAGTAGAAGGGAATTATTTGGTTGGATTATTTTAGAATGGAAGTAATATATATCCCAGTTTTTTTATATCCTGGAAAATTCTAAGTGGACTTTCGCTTTAAGTAAATGACAAATGTATATCAAATGTTTAGTCCGAAAAAGGATATTTGGATCTTGAAACTTTAAAATTGAAATATGTGAATCTTTCTTGAAAGAGAAGTGAGGCTTACACTTTGAGGTTATAATTTATAGTCACGGTTTAGTTGTGTGTGTGTGTGTGTGTGTGTGTTTTTTGATAATAATGGAATTTCCTTTTGGGAGTGATTATTTCCCGGTGTATGCTCTAGTTGTTTGGCGTGGTTGAGCCACATAGTATTATTCAGTGTCCAAAATGATATAATATGGTTCAATTAATGGTTCCACTAATCAACTAGTTGGTTTTAAGCTATGTTATTTGCACAACGTACCCCTGTCCGACATGACCAGACATGGATGCGGGTGTGAGTGTGGTTGTTTTACACTACATTTGGTGTAAAATTTTATAATTTTGGAGGATCCGATATTCAGATTCGCACCCATGCCAAATCCTCGTAGCCGAGTCCAGGTAACATAGGTTTTAAGTAGGAAGTTGCACTCATGCAAGCTGACCAGTAATTTTTGTTTTTGTTGTCCTTGGTTGCCCAAAATAAGCTCATGGGTGTCATTGTTTTGTAGAAAATGGGTGGTTCTGGCATTTGAATTGCCAAAGTTCAGTGTTTGAACTTTGAAGACTCTTTGAAGCTGATCTAGCAAAATGGTCAGGGTAAGAAGTCTGGAGGATAGTGAACAGTAGAGAGCACGGGAAGTATAAATGAGGAACCATGGGCGGTGGTGATATGATTGTTAATAGTCGAATGAAGAGGAAAAGCTATATAACAGAAGGTGTTTAGGTGTTTTCGTATTAGAAGAATGTTGGTAATTTTCCATCTTAGCAAATGGGGGGATTTGATGCGTAAGTCTCGCTTCAGCTGGCTGTTGATTGGATATTGTGCGGAATAAAGAAATCGGATTACAGATCCAAGTAAGCTCTAATCTACTTGGTTGGCCCAATCGCCATGGTCTTTTCATGTTTGCCTCACACTACATAAGAAGGGAATGTTGAGATTATGAATTCCACATAGGAACCAATTACCAACCACTAGCTTTCTTAATACATGTGAAGTTGGAATCACTCCACTTTCAGGCAATTGATTTTCGGCTGGAACCTTAGTTTTTTGTTGGAGTAGAGTGACTCGATCCATTCTCATGGCACCAATACCTTATGCTGCTACTTTGCCCTCCATCCTATGCATATTTAGCCTACTATTAGTCTATTACTTGTCAAGTCTGCAAGATAGACCGTTCTCTCCTTTTCTGAGGTGTAGAGCATCTTCTATCTTCTCACATAGGTATATGCGGATGCATGTGAGGACTATGCAGAAGTATTTGTCCCACGTCAGCGTCTTTGTTGCCGCACATGAACAAGCTAGGTTGTTAAGTGGTCTCATTTCATTAGACATTTCTGAAAGAACATGAAAATAACAACGGTGAAAAGGGAGCTCTTTAGTTTATTTTAGTTGATTCTACCTGGCTTTTCAACACAGTGGTATCTTTTTCTTTGTTATTAGCTGCGAAAACAAGGCTAATTTTGTTACCTTGGTATGCAGCTGGCCCAACTCAGAATGATATCAGCTGGTATTTGCCACTGCACAAAGCTGCCCTCTCAGGTGACTGGCCAAGTGCTAAAAAGTTCTTCGACAACCACAAAGAAGCAATCTCAGCCCATATTACCTCCTACTCGGAGACAGCACTGCATATTGCTGTTGGTACAGGAAAAGCTATTCATTTTGTGAGGAAGTTGGTAGAATCGATGCCTAATGAGGCACTTGTTTTGAAAAATAAAGGAGGCAATACTGCCCTTAACCTTGCAGCGATGGTAGGGAATACTGAGGCCGCAAAGATCTTGGTCGAGAGAGAACCAGGTTTGGTTTATATTTATAACAAGTATGACACTCTTCCCATCCATAGAGCCGCTGTTAATGCTCACAGAGACACACTTTGCTATTTACTCTCTGTCACCAAAGACAATGTTGAGCCTAATCCCTTCGCCAACCAATCTGGTGTTAAGCTCCTGATTCATGTTATCATTTCAGGATTCTTTGGTGAGTGGTATATTGCCTATTACAACGTCAACTCAGATCATTATATTCATGAATAATTATAAAGGAAAATAAAGACGAGGAAAAAAGAACTGTTCTATAGATCAGAGCATTAGCTTGGACTTGACAATATGGTTTGCATTTACAGATATTGCATCCGATTTGGTCAGGCGCTACCCTCATTTGGCTACATTAGAGACTAGAAAGGGGGACTCTGCTATGACGGCAATAGCTAGAAAGGCTTCGGCATTCCGTAGTGGACGCTGCCTCAACTACTGGGACAACATAATCTATGATTGTTAGTTCTCTGACTGGACACACCAATAACCTTTTCTTTTTACCAGCATCTTTGTTTCTACCTATAATCTTCTCTTTCTATTGTTGGATGTACACACCCAAAAAAAGAAAAAGGAAATGGTTACGAATAGTAATATCAGTTTAAAAGAAACTACTCCCTCCATTCCTATTTAAATTCTTTTTTTTTACCAAAAGAGCATTCCAAATGAATTGCCACTTTTGCTTTTGCTTTCCAACTTTTCCAATTCTCTACCCTTCACCTCTTAATGGCGCTTTCTCTCGCTCTCTCTCTCTCTTCTTATGAGGTGTCCTCCCTTATTGCTTCATTTTATTCCACTAAGTTTAACTAATGGTTATTTGTAATGGTCTTGGATTAAGAAAAATAGAATATTAAAAGTTATACGTAAATCATAAAGGATATGAGAGAAATCAAGTTTCCAACAAATGGCAAACATAGAAGTCTAATATGTACTAATAATTTAACCTCACTTGGTCAAAAAAGGGCCGGAGTAACAAATAATGGAGGAAGTATCATGTTATCCTGAAGTAATACAAGGGTCATTAACGGCAGCCAGAAAATTTCAATTGTATCTGTTGGAACTTGATTCTCCTTGTTCTTTTTCTAATGTGGAAAAAGTGATTTCAACAAATATGTAAAAGAAAGGTGATTCTAGTACTTTGTTTAACATACTCCTTCCATTGCCCACTCCTTATTCTCTGTCTTTTTTTTTTTAAACCAAAATGGTTACCAGCATTTCAATTATTTCGTATTAGACTTCCAAGTTTGCCCTTTGTTGGAAATTTGGTTTCTCTTGCATCCATTCTGGACCAATGAGAGAGAACATTTCATAACAGAGAGAAAATGTGTTACTAAGGGGTGACGGGTAAAGTTGGAAATGTTGGAAAGTAAAAGTAAAAGCGACAGTTAATTTGGAATGGTTTTTTAGTAACAAAGAGACAAATTTAAAGAGGGAGTACTTATTATGGAAAATTTCTGGCCCTCAAGTCAATGAACTAGATTCTGTTGGCCGTTTATCAGTTTATAAAGGCCAACTTTATTCCCAAAGTGGCAAATCAAACTGCTTAAAAAGTATCTCTGCTTCGGGAAGCCCATGATAGCCTGGCCCTTGGGTAATCATGCCTTCTTAAGAGCTTGTAGGTATTCTAACAAAACCATCCACTTATCAGTTGTAGCTTTATTATAGTACTGAACAACACACATTTTGACATAGCCATAACACACAGTGTAGTAGTCTATTGTTGATTAGGCCATGCTAATTACTGATTATAACATGTTATGTCTTGAAGGTATTCCCGTAGCAGATAACTACTTCAACCATTTAAATGGTGGCGACGTTGAGAACCCAACGAACAACTCTCAAGCAGTAATGCAGATGAGTAACAGAAAATTGCATGGTGAAAATTACATAAGTTGTGGTTTGTCTTAAATTTATTGATATTTCACTGTTTATAAAGATTATGCAACTGTCAGTTACAAGTTGTGGAGTATTAGAACGAACACATTTGATACAAGCATTCCTTACTATCAAATGCAGATCGCCATTCGTTGCGTGTCGTGCTCCGGGAAGGCATAGAAAAACTCGGTAGGTAACATCTGATTTAAACATGTTCCTCAGTTGAAAGTATCCCTTTCAGTTCGTCACTCTGACTGCAGTGCCACATATCAAGCACATTCGGCAAACCAAGTTGATTCACATTCAAGCTCTTCAACTTGTGAAAACCCTGTGCATTGTGATCAAATCCTTGAATGACCAGCATAAGATTCTCCACAACCTCAAGCCAGTCCTTTTGGCAGCGAGCCTTGGTATTCACGAGATTGTTGAAGAGATTGTGGATGCATTTCCAGAAGCAGTTTGGTCTTGTGATGAAAACGGCCATTACATATTTCAATTGGCAGTTATAAACCGTTGCGAGAAGGTGTTCAATTTAATATATCCAATGAGTGAGCATAAGCAATATCTAATGAGGATTTTAGATACTTCTGAGAATAACATCTTACACTTGGCTGGAAGAATGGCACCTCCGCACAAATTAAATCTTGTTTCCGGTGCAGCTCTACAAATGCAGCGTGAACTTCAGTGGTTTAAGGTAGTTAACATCTTTCTATTTCTAAGAATGTTCTCTTTCGCGGATTGCAAATATTAGCGATTTATTATGAATGATGGGGGCTATCAAACAGGAAGTAGAGAAGTCTGTAAAGCCTGCCTACGTCGAGAAGGAGAACTGTTCTAAACAGACTCCAGCAATGGTATTTAGCGAGGAACACAAAGACTTGGTCAAGGAAGGGGAGAAGTGGATGAAAGACACGGCTACGTCATGTACAATAGCGGCAGCCCTCATCACCACCGTGGTATTTGCAGCCGCAATTACTGTGCCAGGTGGCAGCAATCAGGTTACAGGCCAACCTATATTTTCCCATCAGATGGTCTTTACAACCTTTGCCATCTCAGATGCATTCTCCCTTTTCACTTCCACAACATCCTTGTTGATGTTTTTGTCCATCCTAACATCTCGATATGCAGAGGAGGATTTTCTTTATGTTCTTCCCCAGAGGTTAATTATCGGTCTTCTTACACTCTTCATCTCCACAACATGCATGATTATAGCATTTAGCACCACACTCTATCTCGTATTTGCTGAAAGAAAGTCTTACGTTATTGTTCCATTTGCTCTATTAGCTTGTTTACCGGTTACTTCATTTGTGACCTCACAATTCCCCCTCATTATTGATGTCATCTCTTCCACGTACGGTCGTGGCATTTTTGGCAGGCAAAGTGATCGAGACTTCTATTAACATCATCATCAGCTTGTTGAACGAGCTTATTGTTGCGCTAATCAATTTTGTAACCCAAAAAACTTGGAAGGAAATATGCATATATTGGATTCTTTTCTCATCCAATCTAAACACAACTTCTGATTATCAAGTTGTATGTACTTGTACAGTATTAATGAATTTATAAGCAAGTTCTAATACACATTTCTGATTTGTTACGATTAGAGCATCAGAGGTGGTCAAATGTTTTGAGAATACATTAACCTGCACTTGACCGAAAAAATGTCACAATTATTAATCATTCAGAAACCTTGTTTTAGTTAAATAAATTTTAGTACATAGAAAATGACCCATTTCATTTGGAGTCTGTCTTGACAAATAACTCTTCGTTCTCTGGACTGGATCAACTGAAAGTCCCATAAAAATGGCGTGTATCTCAGCTTCCAGGCTTATACTGCTTCAAGCTTCCAAAGAATCCCCCGAGCCACAGTCCTCACGAACCAGAGCATCATACCCCCCACTTGTTTAGACCGGTTTTGCAGCTGACATGCTGTCAACATTAAGCTTGACCACCCTTCCTGCAATGGGAGGACAGCACGAAACAAATCTGGGAGGTTCACTAGCTAAAGAGGTACTCAAATCAGTAAACTTTCCCTTGTAAAAAGAGAGGTGCAATCGCTCCTTGAAGATTGCATTGAGAGTTGAGATCCTGATCTAGATGACTTCTTCCTTTCTGTCCTTGTAGATGTGCCAGAGAGTAAAAATAAACCCGTGCAGCCAAGGAACACCTTGGGGCTCAGTGGCTTTTTTGACCAGATTATTCTTCTGTCATTGGAGCATGGGAGTAGAATTACTCCAAACAAGAGGAAGAGGCAGGCTTTCCCATGAAGAGGCAAAATACTATCAAACTGTTTGTTGGTTACCCGCGTCATGGAATCGCAAGAGGGTGGGGCCATTCTTTGTAAGCATAACTGTGGCGATGCAGGTTACATAGCTCCAATTAATCTCAAGGGGGCATACAAAGCCACCACCAGATGCATCATAGCTCAAAAGCTACAATATTCAATACTTTTTGGTTTCAGACTAATCTCGATCTGCTTAATATGTAACTAAAATGAACAAACAGTAGCAGTTCAAACATTATGGCCATGAATGACAATACCATCTCAATCATAACTAAAACAGAATACGGGAAGGTGAAGAACAATGATGTCTTGGACTTGAGAGTAGTTCACACAATTCAATGACTCGCAATATACAAGACCCCAGTTTACCATTACTAGAAAGGAACAAACTCAAAGTCTCATTCAGGAACAAGTGCCAATCAAAGCTTGCATATCTGCCTATAACATCATAAACTGAAATCCCCATTACTAGTCACTTTTGTAGCATTACAAGTCTGTATCACTTCTTCCATAAGCTACATTCTGGGTCCTTACGGAATACTATGTCCTTGTACTATCTGACAAAGTGCGGTGATCAAAAGCTAGAAACTTTTATGGGAGAACCCACTGCCTCTCAAGATTTTCGATAAATCAAGGCTTACCATTGTTTCTCAAAAAGAAAAGAACAAAGAGGTAAGGCTGACGACATATAATGAGATAAGACATTCAATACTGTAATACACTTTTAAGAGAATGCAACCATTCTCTGGCTGTTAATGTAGGCAAAGAAGATGAAAACCAGTTAAATAATTTCTTAACAAATGCCTCAGAGTAAATTGGGTAGGTTTCTAGGAGAGGCATTGATGGGAAGAGTGAACAAGCTTAAATTCAAAAATGTACGTAATAGCTTAATTATGCTACTACTACTCTTCTTCAACCAACTTCTACATTTTATAAATCATAAAAAAATAATTTTAAAAAAAAGACACTTTCAGAGTTGAAGAACTTACAGATTTAAATTCCAATTTGGACTGAGCACACTTAGTGTGAAGCGAAAGAAAGGAGGGGACCGTCGTTTTATGATGGCGAGCGTATTTAAACAATGAAGCAAACATGGATTTTGATGATATGCAAGGAAGAACTACACTCTTAAGGAAAGAGGTTTTGGGCGAGTGAAACTGAACAACAACCAAGGCTCACGTAAGCCTCCAGGACCAGGTGCCTCCCTCTCATAATTTTGATGGATCAAGGCTTACCATATTTCTCAAAAAAAAAAAAAAAAAAAAAAAATTAAATGAAATCCATGATAGACAAGAATTAACCATTGAAGATTCAAAGAGCATAACATATCGGGTACCTCACCGTCATCATCAACGGTTAAGACAAGAATTGGTTCCTTCAGTAACAGATTAATACATGCTTTGAGGTTCTTGGTGAATACAGACGTTCAATCCTGTAATCCTGTACACATTTGACAACACTTCTAAGAAATCCAATTCCAGTTTTTCTAGCGTTTCCTGTAAGCAAAGTGGATGAAAATGAATAACACGGTTTCCTGCAAATGCATCAGAAGTGCTCTGACGCGCATCACATCCTTTGTTTAATAAGTGCCTCCGAGTGAGTCAGGTGGGATTCTAGGATAGGCACTGGTGGTGGGAAAGAGTCCACAAGCTTATAAAATGTAACTAGTAGATTGAAGATGCAACTTCTAAATTACCTTCTGGACAAAAAAAGACCTTTCAAGAGTACTTGAAGAGCTTGCAGGTCCCAATTTTCATTATGCGTGCAGAAAAGAGCCAATAATATGCTTAGTGTAACAATGACCTACCTTAACACAAGAAAGTAAGAAAGAACACATTTGAAATGAAGAAGAGGAGAAACGTTTAGGCCTCCAAAGGATACAGCTTTTAGAATGTTTTTTTGATAAATTATAAGAAGTGAATACCGTTCATTCATCATAACATATGCAATTTGGACATGAGAGCAGGCTGGGAAATTGGTAACTTCAATATGAAAGGGCATGCACCTAGTTTGGGGCGAAAAGTTTTTTTCTGAAAAAAAGAAGATAGTCATCTTACAACGGGATTTTGACTTATCTTTTGCCTCGCGGTCGAATGGATACGAAAGGGAACAATGAGCAAAGAAGGATTTTGAAGATGCACAAACAAGGAAGAATTATTAATGAGTATTAAGAAATTTGAGACGTAAAAGAAATGCAGGAGTTGATTTATTCTTAAGGAAACAGATGTTAGGCAACTGAAATTGTTCAACAACCAAGGCTCGCATAACCCTCCACGTCCATATCCTCGGCAAATAAGAAAATAGAAGGGAAAAAGAATGTCGGGACTAACTTCTGGGCTCAAACTATCATTACATGTGAAAAGGTGAAGGTAAGGTTTGTAGTCAGTTTCCAAATTTGACTAAAATTTAGAATAACTGTTTCTCCTGAAGTGAATTACGGTTGCAACTCAATGAAATATCATTCCATTTTCAACATTAATCTTGCGTTGGACGTTCCTAGTGCAGATTCACATTGGGTCTTTATTGTGTTTTAAGTTACTGTTGAGAATCTGATGCTACTTAATATATTTTCTTTACATTCATGAATTATCTTAGTTCAAGAATCATCCACATTCATACACTTTTCTTGTTTCACAGTATTTTCTTGTTCAAGTACTGCCCAAAATCAGTGTCTAGATCATTCCTAGTTGTCCTATAAAAAGGACATACTCTTTTGCTAAAGTTAGAGTGTAACCACAGAGTTCTGCGCTTTATAATACAAGTTATTTTTCAGTCCTTGTCTAGTGGATCTAGATTTCACTTGTTCGATTTGTTTAGTTTAAGTTGGTATCACAGCTAGGCTCAATTCGTTCTTGGTTCATATCATCAAGATGGACTCTAATGGTGGTCTGAACCAATTTGGAGTGGAGAAGCTTAAC
>JAOTQG010128932.1:0-10012 GCA_025631175.1 Iris virginica
GAGGAAAGAAATAATGAAAGAGGAAAGAGAATGTGATGTGAAAGGTTTGAATTGATTTATGTGAGTGTATAGATATATGAGTAGTAGATGAAAAGTGAGTAATATTTGAAATGTGATATCGAATGAAATGAGTTGAGATATTGTATTTGTGATCAAATTTGATCATATTACCATATTATCATGTGTTATAAAATCGGACTCGTGATCCGTCCATTAGTCAAATAGTAGGTGCAAATACAGTGAATCGGCCAAACATCAGGGGAAGAACTAAAAAATACCGGAATTTAATTAGGACCGTTATGAGCAAGAAAACTCGAAACAAACAAACAGTTCAAAACCATCACTAAACCCTACTTCTGCTTTTCGCCAAGGGGACTCGCAATCCCGATCGTGAGTACTGTAATTATTAATTTCTTTTTTGTTTTTATCATATAAGCGATTGGTAATTTCTTGTAATTTTCTTTTCCACACTCCCCAATTTATTGATTTTAAGCCTATGGGGTTTACAAAGCGTGAAGATGTTAGGGTTCCTGATTTTTGAAGAGTAGAGTTCTCTACTAGTTTTATTTGTAATCATATTGAAAATGTGAATTCTTAAATATGCTGCGCATAAACATTACAAAGTTTAGTTATTTACTAGCTGATAGATTGACGAGTGCTTGATTAACTAACTTGTTGTTGTTGGGGTAGAATGTCAATAGTATCTCGATCTCGGGTACTTTTATCGGTTATTGGTAGGAGGAATCAGAAAGTGCGGCTGTTTTCCGAAGCCAATGGTGGTGCTGCTTCAGCTTATTTGCTTCTCAACCATAAAAATCATACTTCGGTTCCACCGCCGCCAGGAACGGAGAAGAAACCATGGAATTTCCTCAAGTATGCTCTTATTGGGGCAGTTACCGGAGGGGTTGGTACAGCTGGTTATGCCACCTATGGTTAGTGGTTTCATGTTCTTGTCAGTTTTAATTTTGTTACTTAATGTGCTTAAATGAAAATGAGTTCAGATGTATTAAATGTTGTGCTTTTAATTGTTAAATTGAAATGTTGTTCATGTTGGCCTTTGTTATTTTTTTGGTGCATGCAAAAATTCTTCGCCAATGCCTCCTATCTAATAAATTTCTTATTTCATCATACAAATAACTGGTAAGCATTTTTTGGACCGATGGGCATATTACATATTTAATATACTCCCTAAGTCAATTATATTGACCACTAGAGAAAAACACAAGGATTAATGTTCTTCTTAAATGCATCAACTTTCAATGCCAAATATTTTAGTTTTTCCCACGTACCCATTTAGTTGAAACCTTGACTTGTAATTAGTAATTGGTTGATAATGCACATACCAAAGTTGGTTGGGAGCGATTTAGGATCTTAGCTTTACTTATGATTATCATTTGCTTTCTAAAACAGCCAAAAAAAAAAAAAATTAATGTGGCCAATATTAATGAGAGAAAGGAAGTATTTTTTTCATGCCCTTTATAACTGTTATACATAATCTTTTCAAAATAATTGCTATTTTGAATGTTTAAGAAACTTGTAGTACTAAAGTAAATATCTCCAACATGAAGGGGTCATTGATCCCTTGGTCATCAACGTGGCTATGCCACTGGTGATTAGAAGATTAAATATGAAAATTTGCATATCTTTGAGATGTGAAAGTAGCTCCAAAATGAGATAAACGGAGACTTGCGGTTGATATGGTTTTTTCACATACAATGTGGATCACTACAACTACCAGACTACAAGGTAGAAGAGTTAGGGTAACACTGAAACTGACCTTGACCGGAATGATTGAGAGGTGTATTGTGTTCTGTAAAAATCTCAAATTTTACTGAGAAAGGATGCAAAAATGTTTCAGGTAACTGAAGAAAGAAAACAAGAAACAATCAAATGATTTTTGTCGAAATTAATTGGATGAGTAAGTGGAATAAATGAAAAGAAAGAAAGTAAATTAATCATATTATTGACCCCTTGCTCATCACTACAAGCTTGGCTGTTATAGGCTGATCATTTCTAGAATATTGTTATGTTGTAAATGAATGGCTACATGTCCACAGCTCTTATAAATGCCACAGACTCTTCCGAAATGGTGTTTTATAAAGGAACCAATGATTATGTCAAATTAATAAGTGCAATTTGGCTCAACATTACAGTTCAACTAATTTTTGAACACCCCTAACAAGTCGCACAAGTTAACGACTTTGCTGCCAACTGGGTGATTAAATACCTGGATTGGTAACAAATGCCTGTGCCATAAATGTTAACCTCGCATGAGAGCATGGTAAATGTTGAAATGGGATTAGTGAAGCCAACCCAAGGGAATTGGGACAAGATGCTGGGTGGAGTTGAGGAAGAGGTTTTTAATAAGGATAATATATAAGATTGTGAACAAGAAATGTGCCTAATCGAAAGATTGGAAATCCAAAACAACAAATTACAAATGTTAAAATATGACGATAAAAGAAGCATAGCAATCTGTAACAAGTTCCGAAAAATCAAGTCCTACAAAAGACCCAAAGCCTTAGTCCAGAATGAAGCTTTGTTTTATTCCAGAAGAGAGGGGATTTTGCTAATCCAAGAGGGGAGTTTCAATCTTTCCAATTCCCGAAATCCCTTCACTCCTTCAAAGCAAGAATGAGCAACTCTGTTGCCATACTCTATGTATAATTTTTGATGTTCTTTATGTCTCATAGGAAAACTAGAGCTGATAAGGAACCACTGGTTTTGATTTGTCTTCAGGACTGAGTGGTAAGTGAGATTGACAGGTGATGTTATCTGTTCCTGGAATTCTACTTTGTAGTTTTGGTCATGTCGTACAATATCTTGTGTCATACATTTTTAGTCTTATCGTTGTCTACTTCTTAAATGCTCTGTCAAGTGTTGGCAAAGAGACAGAGGATCATAAATTTTTTTTAGGCCTAAAAAATAAGAATAAATTGGACATTGACATCAGTTTAGAGTCAGTTACAATAGGAAGTTTGATCACTTTGCAAGTATATCAAAAGAGTTGGCCTATCCTTTGGCAGCGTACTCCTTAGATGAAGTTAATGAGAAGACGAAGGCTTTTCGTGCATCTGCAAACTATACTGTATGGGATGATGCTTCTTCTTTTGATGTGAGTATGACTAAATTCTGCTGTTTTTACTCTTTCATGTTTTTGATCATTATTCGTCTGGAGGTCTTTTTATTGGTTTTTGTCCAACTTCTAGAAGCCTAAAGACGTTACCTGTATATTGACAAAGGGCTGCTTTTTCTCATTAACTGTTTGATTAAAAAAAAGGGTTTTTAGTTGATTCTGCAAAGATGGTATTTCCTTGGGAGTTCCTTCATGATTCTGCTTCAGTATATAGTATTGGGTCACGTGATTTTATGGAAATCATGCTACGTTGCTCTAGCAACTCACATATTCCCAGGTCAAGTCTAGGTCTATGTTAGTATGGGTGGC
Source organism: Iris virginica (assembly GCA_025631175.1). Classification (NCBI taxonomy): domain Eukaryota; kingdom Viridiplantae; phylum Streptophyta; class Magnoliopsida; order Asparagales; family Iridaceae; genus Iris; species Iris virginica. Next base: position 3,446 of record JAOTQG010128932.1, read on the forward strand.
AATGCTTAACTCTGGTTTAGCTATAAATTTTTAGCTCTATATTATAATTTCCAATTGTGAAGGCATGTCAGAAGTCCTAATAGTTTTGATGGTTGTGACTTGGGAGATGCACACAAAATGGCATATGAGAAATTTGGTCAAAACAACCAAGGAGCTCTAGCTCCCTTGGTATCTATTCACTTCTCCTTACAAAGAGGTTTTGTTCAAGTCTCGTTAGAAGCATTACATTTGCTTTAGTCTTTGAACCGTCTTTGTTGATCTTGTAAGCTCTTCTTAATAAAAGTTAACATCCCCTCCAACTTAAAAAAGAAAAAGAAAAAGAAGAGGTCCAATCATATATAAGTTTGACATGGTCTAGCATCTGTAAACCTTGTTTCTGTTATCACACATACATCTTTCGTCTATTTACGTTTTTGAGATATATCATCTTAGTTGAAATTATTATTTGAAATAATATCATTGTGCAGAAATTTCAAGCTTTGATGCAGTCTGCTGCTATGACAGGTTGGCTTCAACTGCTCCTTAGTTCCCCTGCGTTTGAATTTAGTTTTTTCATTCTTATTTCTCCTATCTACTCCTTTCAGTTTATGTTGCCTTCCTTTATATTTCAAACTTTTGCTGGTTGCATCTTTATGCAGCCTGTTTTAGTTTTTCAAGTATTGAACTGCTGAAGGTTCAGCATCATGACATTCAGTTGAAATCACATATTACTATTTGTTTGATGAGTAGTATTGTCTTGGAGAGTTTGCTGATGTTTTGTCTGGCTATGAGCTATTGAAGGAAACAGATTTTGTTGACCGCACTTGTCAAACTAATCTACTCCTTCATACAACTTCTTGATTATCTCTTATTTGTTCTTGGTTTATGAATCTGATATGAAGACATAATTTTGTAGATGAAGAGTTAAATAGATGTGAAACACATGGTGTGGAAAGGGAAAACTATATACTGGTGGCTCGCTGAAATTAGTGTTGCTCGTAAAACTTTATACATTGCTGCTACGTGGAGGCATATATTACTGGCAATTGTGACAGGGTGTGGAAGAAAAATACAATTTATTGTGTATCTACACATATATATTCAGAAATTTTCTATTACATAGGCCCTTGTGTCTACTGTCTAGCCATATGAAGGAGAAATACTTCATTTGGATGCATTGGCTAGTGTATTAGAGGATTAAACCTACTGTGGGCTTAGTAGGCATATAAACTTGGCTGCAGACTATTCCCACCGCCTTTCTGCAATTAGCTGATTCCGCCCCTCCACGGGGATCATAAGTGTGTACCAAATGAGGCTCTTTTTCCTTGCCCTCGGAGGTGAAGCTAGTTACTTTTTCAGCGTATCAGTTCGTCAGGGCCTATTAGTTATTGGCCTTTCAAAAATAGCCTCTTTGTCCAGCCTAAAATTCCCACATTAACCGGTCTCCTTCTCTATTCATAGTGTTGGCGTGACAATCGGCAGTAGTTTGAAATTTCCTTCTCTCATGTTCGTGATCGATCATTTACTTATTTACGCCCTTCACTCGTAGATACACGCCATTCTTGCTCTCGACTACTTTGCATTGCCACCAAACTAGGAATTTCAGTGGGGAAAAAAAAGAAAAAGAATCGAGTAGATTATTCACTTAAGTTATGGTTACCTTCAATGATAGAGGTCGAATTAGTACTATTTTTTCTACTTTAACCTATCCTCTCATTCCAGTGCCGACAGTTATAGGCTCTTGCTAATCCTTTATACAGATGTCTGATGTTGTGGTCCTGGGGAAGCCGGAAGGTCCTCGTCATATGCAAGGGTTGAAGGTAACGGAATGGGTAAGAGTAAGATGGTGATACGGTGGGTATGGCTCCGATGGACCACTGAGGGAGATGAGGAAGAGAGTGAAAATACGGACTAGCTAAGAACCTTAAGGAGAGGAGGATAGCACTTTGATAAATTGGTAGGGACACACTGCTGATAGCCTGATACACAAAATCCATGAAACAAAATGAAATCTGTAGTAACTATAGAGTACCGTAGGCCTCCCCGAGAGTGCTCATGTGCAACCGTAAACCGGATGGTGCATGCTTATTGGTTGGTTCATAGTATCACGGATCTCCTTTGTTGTTAGTTAGGCCACACAGAAATATTCTGTACTTCAGCCTCTAAATCAAAATCCTCATCCATCATAAAGCTCTGCACCTCGCTCCAATGAGGGTAGCCAAGGTTGTGTGCTATAGGTCACACACTTGTTCGCTGGTTTGGGCCAGATGTTTTGGGTACAACACAAGTGTGACTTTTCACATCAAATCCACACATGAGGACGCTCGTGGGTCAAGTTGCAGGGTGCAGTGATACTTACTCTACAATGACTTATGACAGGCGAAACTCTACGCGTTTGTGTATGATTAGTGCCTGTGTATGATTGATACATGTAACTCACCTAAAAAGGTGGACAGAAGTTAATAAGAAGATACAGAGTGAAACTTGATTATGATATAACAATGTTTTAGTGCTCCTATCAGACCTGGCATGCCTAGCATAGGTAACTTCAGAATGATTGCAGGACTGCAATCTGTGTTCACCAACCTACACTTAAAAATTCATTTTGTAACTGTTTTCTACATGAATAGTGCATCTTACCTCATTTATGTTTTGGTTTTCTTTTGTGGTTTTTGTATTGCATCATTATTTTGTTAAATTCATCAGCACTAATCCTATCAAGTTTTCATAAATAAAGTATGTTTCTTATGTTTGCAGTTCCTGCTAAGTTAGTTGAGCTTTACATGGATTTAAGGGCGCTAACCGAAGAACATGTTCGGGTATGGTTATGTACTTCTTGCATTTTCTCCAAATCCCTCATCATATCTTTTGGCTCTTAGCATCTTTTTATGTGTATAGGGTTTTACTGAACCTTTGTCAGAAAAGCTCCTCCCAGATTTACATCCGCTGGAGCAGCATGTGTTTACACTAGTTTTGGATCTAAATGAAACACTATTATATTCTGATTGGAAGGTAATGTTTTTTTCTGTAAATGGACTGCTCTATTGCTGTTCTTCTATCTTACATTGCAGTTTGTAGCTTTCAGTATTTTCTTGAGTTTCTGGACAGGACATTGCAATGCCTTTGTTTTCTTCCCCCCCCGCACATCTTCTTTATTATTTTTATGTATCTGCTCGAAGCGTGATCGAGGTTGGAGAACGTTCAAAAGACCTGGAGTTGATGCCTTCTTGGAGCGTCTAGCTCAATTTTATGAAATTGTAGTGTATTCTGATCAGCAGGGCATGGTATGTCGATTTCTCCCTCCCTATCTCATTTCCTGTTATGATTTTGGATTCAAGTATCATTGATAATGACTGCTCTTTGGCTTGTGCAGTACGTTGATCCTGTTCTTGAAAGGTTGGACACTAAGAACTGTATACGGTATAAGCTATCGAGGGCTGCAACTAGATATCAGGATGGAAAGCATTATAGAGTATGTCCTATATTTTATGTGTCATCGTAATCTTCTGTTAATAGCTTGCGTTTTGAACAACATGCTCCATTTTTGTTTATCGGCTTCCTATTTTTTCCCGTTATATCAATCTGCTTACAAGGAATTTCATTTACCCTGTCGATGCAAGCAAAGATTGTCCGGATGAAAGTATTACCAGGTCTACAGAAAAGATAGCTAAACTACAGTAGCGAAGTGCTGAGTTACAATTTAGAAGTTGGATCAACAGTGATGTGAATGGTTACTACTCATATAAATAGGGATTAAACTACAATTTGGTCCCTCTACTTGGCACTTTTTTAGTTTCGTCCTTTGGACCAAAACTGTATGTATGTTTTTATTTTTATTTTTGATAAAAGAAGAAATGTCATTGATAAGCCAATAAGATACAAAATTGACGGACAAGAAATCTACCCAAATTAAATAATGCACCCGAATTACTCTATATTCCAATACTGGATGTATGTTGTCCTTATAACACCGGTTTCTTCTCGATTACTATTCCCCCTCGTTAAATTTCTCCGTTAGATTTTCAAATATTCCCGAAATGCCTTTACATAATTATGGCTCCATCCGTCCCACTTCAGGAGTTACACTTTTCTTTATGGATTGTCCCACTTGAATAGTTACATTTTCTTTTTAAGCCAATCCATTTGACAAGATTACTCCCACTTTTTACGAAGAATAAATGTGGATCTCATGTGAGGGCGCATTTAAGGTAATTTACATGTTTTCAACTCTTTCCTTAATCTTCGTGCCGAGTCAAAGTATATCTCTTGAAGCGGGATGGAGGGAGTACTTATTAAAAACCCTTTTGACTTTTTTTTAGCAAATAACATGCACAACGGTAGAATATCATCTTGCAGAGTTATTTATTCAGTTGTCTTCTTTTCGACCTTCACATATCTAATCGGATCGTCGAATTTGGATCCTTGAACAGTCTGGTCGTTTCGGTCAAACCTTTCACTAAAACTCTTCGCCCACATACACATATCGACTTTCCTCTTTATAATTTTATTTGGAAGTCCAAAGTTTCGTTTAAATACAAAGTTTTTGCTTGGTGAGTGTTTCTTGATCTTTTAGATACTAGTGATTGGCTGCAAAGGAGGCATCCAAAGATATATATTTCTCTAGATATGTGTGTCATGTGCATGGGAGCTAGTGAGTCCCACGAACACTTGTTTATGCATTGCCCCGTGGCTAGGAGTCTCTGGGGCAAGTTGTTTGGGGTGCATGGTAAGATCTACATTATGCCTCGCTCTTTGCAGAATTTTTGCATGATTACTCATTTGGGTTTTGGTTGCTCGAGGAATCGTCTTTGTTGTGGGGATGTGCTTTTTTTAGTCTGTTGTGGAATATTTAGATTCAGAGAAATTATCGTATTTTTAGAAATCGAGAAACATCGCTGTCGTTTTTGTGGGCGAAGATCGCTGTTAAGCTTCTCTTTGGGCTCGAACTTTTGGCGCTATCCGGATTTGTCTAGAGATTGGAGAGTTGCTACACAGTAATTTGTGTGCATTTTATTTTGTTTTTTTTAAGGTGAACTTCTTGTCCGCCTTTTTTGTATCCTTTTGCTTTATTCAATGAAATTCTTCTTTTATCCGAAAAAAAAACTTGTAGATGTTTGGTTACTAAGGCAGAAAAGTATGGGTCTAAGGCCAATCCTTCGTGTAATCCAATAGTGATCGAAAACTCACGTGTCTCCCGTTGACGTTAATGCTCCATCGTACATATCTTTAATAATCCCAATGTATCTCACTTTAACCCCTTTCTTTTCTAGCACTCACCAAATTTACTCTCTAGGAGCTCTATCATATGCTTCTCGAAGTCAATGACGACCATATGTAAATTCTTTGCTCTTCCTTATAGCGTTCCATCGATATCTTTTGTAATTCGTCAATAGCTAAGGCAGGGGTCTAAGCCAATCCTTCGTGTAATCCAATAGTGTTCGGAAACTCACGTGTCTCCCGTTAATGCTCCATCATACATATCTTTAATAATCCCAATGTATCTCACTTTAACCCCTTTCTTTTCTAGCACTCACCAAATTTACTCTCTATGAGCTCTATCATATGCTTCTCGAAGTCAATGAAGACCATACGTAAATTCTTTGTTCTTCCCGATAGCGTTCCATCGATATCTTTTGTAATTCGTCAATAGCTTCCATTGTTGATCTATTTGACATGAAATCTAATTGATTCTTTGACACTCCTGTCTTACTTGGGGCTGGATCACAAGTCCAATTTTATGTTATATGAGAATACGAAGTATACGAAATATATCCGATCACTTATCAAATATTGCACTCTTATATCACATATATCACCATCTAAAATTATCACTTTCCATCTGATACCCCTATATATATATCCTATTATATATCACATCACATTAGTTTAATATTTATTTTACATTTCTCTCTCCTTTTTTTCCTCTTCCCTCCTCTCTCTCTATACTGGACACCCATTTTCCCTCTTTTCTTTCTCTCTCTCTCTCTCTCTCTCTCTCTCTCTCTCTCTTCTATCATTTCTCTCCCTTCCTCCCCAAACAAACAAACCCAAAACGAGAATGTACAGCTCTCTCTCCTCTTAGTCCCCTCTGGTAATCACCATCCCCATACTCTTAACACATGCTCCACATTTCCCCTCTCCAACTTCAATAAATATTTCTCATTATTTTGGTTCCTTTTGAATTTTCAAAAACAACCCATCAATAATCAAAACTCAGATTTTCAAACCCATTTCATTTGAAGTTGCTTTCATGCCTAAAAAATTCTCCTTGGTAAGTTTTAATGCCCAGTCCAAAGCCCTCTCTCACTTGTTACGCTCGTCATTTTCATGGCCTGTGTAGTTTTCTCCTTTTATTTTTGGCTCTTTTTCGCTTTCTTTTTCTTCTTGCTTTCATTCAAGCTTTCTCCCATAAATGCCTTTTGTTTCTTTCTTAGCAGTTATTGTGTACTAAAGTAATCTCTCCTTTCTCTCCCTTCCTCCACATACTAATCCATCGAAGTTGTGTAATTGGGCGTGTCTCCCGATTGGAATTCCATATCAGTCGGTATCAACTGAAACCAAAGATGAATATGTAGGAAGTTAATACAC
>JAOTQG010128943.1:0-10009 GCA_025631175.1 Iris virginica
TATTATCAATCAACGTTCCTACGTTTCCGTTGGTGAAAGGGTTCTTAATCACATCCATTGATTAAGGGTTCTCTCATAATCTCTGATATTTTCCTTCGAATTATTACGCTCAATCAAGTTATTTTCGAAGAGTTGATGGATGACATCGATGTTGAAATGATGATGATGGAAGAAAAAGTTGAAAGTTTCAACAATCGTAAAACAAAATCGTCGCAAGTATTTAAATTGAAATCGTAAAGCTGAATATACTCATCTTTTTAATTACTACTTTTTCGAAGAGCCGATTTACCCTGTTCAGATGTTTTGATGAAGGTTGTGATAATTGTAATTTTTATTAATGTTTTTTTTAAAATTTTACTTTAATTATATAATTTAAATTATTGTAATTCCAAATTCATGTATTTTAGTAAATAATTTATAATTAATGCAATGTTCAATTATATCTCATACGATTTAAATATTAAAATTTGATCCATTTAAACGATTTTAGAACATATTTGAACTGTCGATTCATGTCCATGGATTTAAAATTAAAATTTTAAATTTTAAATTACTAAAAAATACATACATTATTTTAAAAAATAAAAATACTTAAAAAAATCAATTATCAAAATAATTTTGTATAAAAATAAAATATATTTAATCGAAAAACTAAAATTATTTATTGAATAAATATATTAATTTTGAATATAAATAATAAAATGAATAAAATATTTAATGGTAGATCCGTATTATTTATTTTTGAAGAATTTATATTATAGTGAGTATTATAACAAAAAATTAAATTTATAAAAAAGAGGTTTATAAAATAACGATGTAACGTGACGTCACGTTGGTATAAACATAGATTGCGGATGCCCTAACGTGCTATATCATGCTCACATGTAAAGCTTTTACACCGGTCTCCCAAAACCCGAACCGAACACATTCCTTCCAAAAACACCCGACTCTGAGAGAATTTAGAAGATCCAATGGGTTATAGACGTACTAGATTCGGGTTCGGGTTCGGGTTCGGGTTCAAACGCATGCTCCGCCCCTCCCCGACATTGCTCGTTTAAACCCTCACAGCCACTTTCTCTCTCTCTCTCTCTCTCTCTCTCTCTGCCTCTGCCTTTCCCACTTCCAGTTTTCCCTCCTCCTCCCGGTGGTGCCCGTTTCCGGTAAGGTACGAACCCTAATTCTCTTATCTTCTTTGTTCTCGCCATTCACTTCTCTTTCTCCTCTTTCAATTTTTTCATGCACCAACTATATCGCATCTCCACAACAGCAATGTCTTCTCCACCAACGGAGGACGAGAGGTCGTAGATGTTACTCTTGGCTATCTCTCCAGCTCTTATCCATTTTTTTTAATTATTTTTGTTTTTTTTTGGGTGTTTAATGGGATGAAAACCCGTGGAACTGAGGGTTGGCTTGGAAAAATTGGGGTTTAGGAGATGGCGGCGTTGGTTTGGGGCAGTGGGATTCGGTTTGGAGATACCCGCCCCTAACCCCGTTGCCATCCCTAATAGCAACCATTTAAAAAGAATTCCAACCTTCAAAGGCACGGAGGAATAATTTGAGTTTTTTTTTTTTTCGAGAAGTGTCTTGTTGTTCATTGTGTAATTTCCCCCGTGAATCACGTAATCAAAGACGTAACATTGTAACCCCCCTTGCCCCGTACTCATGCCGAACTAATACAATGCACAAACCATAGGAGTATTTGAGGTATTCTGTTCGTCGCAATAGGAGTATTATAATATCTTATGAACAAATTGTAATATACTCATTTTGGGGCAGCGGTAAATATTGAACAGGAATTGACGAAAGGTGGAAACCATCGGATTAGGCACTCGGTTAGCTACTTAAGAGTATCAAGGAAACTTGCGAAGGACATAACTAAAGTTTTCAAAAGCTTAGTGGCTAACCTTTTTATTGCAATATTTTTGTGAACGTCATAAGATTACATGGCACATAATGACTAAACTACCCTCTCCCTCGTTGTCCCCGGGTTCACTGGTTAGATTTTTCCTTATCAACTGAGCGCTTCGAGTATCGAAAAAGCTCCCCGCTGCGCTGCTGCAACTAAAATCTTCTGACTTCGCAGTTGTAGAGAGTTCCAGAACCACCGGTGACAAGGATGGCGACAGTCGTGACAATCTCCGAGGTGGAAGACCCCATCCTTTCTGTCGTTCGTTTCACATCCGAGATTTCATGGGCTGATGCCGGTCCCAAGGTAACCCCTCTCGCCGTTGATATTGAATATTTCATTTCTGAATATGTACGTAGTATTATTATTGCTCTATGATACATGGACCCTTCACTTTTGGCGAAGTACCCTTGTCCGACACGACACGGGTGTGGGTGTGGGTGTGGGTGTGGCTGTTCTACACTACATTTGATGTATTTTTTTATAAATTTGGAGGATCCGACACTCGGATCCACACCCGTGTCGGATCCTCCCAGCCGAGTCCGGGTAACATAGTTATTGCCTTGTTAGTGTTATGCCGAAAAAATTATTCGGGAATTCTTTATTTTTGTGGATTTTGTTATTATTTTTTTTTTGGTGGAAATGTGTTTGTTTTCTTAGTTTTGAATTTTGAATTGCATTTCTAGAAAGGTGGTTTTCCATGAGTTGACAATGTTATTGACAGATAGCGGAGCCAGAAGTAAGTAGATTGTGTATGGAGGCACAGGAATGTGTGATTGCAGGCCGATGGTTGGATTTGGCTTCCCTTATGCTTACTTCTGCTGACCTTGTCTTTTCTAAAGCGTCCGAGAAAGGTTTAACCTCACTCATCTTGTTTTTATTATTGCTTTGTAATTCGTAAAAGAGTGGTATTTGTACACTTGTATTGTTTTTCAAGAATGTTGTTAGCGTCTAGTTCAATGTCGCACTTATGATTTTGAAAGTTTGATTGGGAGCACAAATGAATGCAAAATTGCTCACATGTTGAATTAAGGCCGTAAGCTCAAGGAATTTGTGCACTGATAATCCAGTAATGCTGGTATAATATTGCTACGATCTCTCTTACACCACATTGTAGGATTTTTATTTGATAAATAATTAGATCATCATGAATACTCTCTTTGTTATTCTCTCTCTAATATGTAAGGGATGTGGTTGACGAAGATATTGAGTTTATATGCTTAATTTCTGAATTGGAACTTTATAGGTAGGGACTCCTTATGTAGAATGGATGGTGTGCATACACGGGTGATTCCTGACGGTGATTTCATTGGACGTTATAAACAATAATCCAAGTTGATACACCCTTTGGCGGGTTTCCTTAAAAAAGTGAAAGAAAATATAAGCAAATAATGTGTTTGATGTATATGTGATTTAGATGCCAAACATATATACTTGAAAGTGCATCTCAAAAAGTTTATTCTAGAACAAGAAATGATATATTTGATATATTTTGAGCCATTCTCTATCGCGATGAGTATACTAAGGATTGAATTGTTATTGGTTATGGTTTAACTAGTGTTGAGAACATGCTCACCTTATCCATTAATCGTAAGATCCTTTTGCATGCATCTGCAACTTTTCCTTGCGTAACAACTTGAGTTCTTTCATTTTTCTGCTGCAGATTGTGTATTATTAGTTGTCAACTGTTCTTGCACTTTGTTTACCTTTTGAAACTTTTTTGGTTTAATCTGTTGGTCACCTTCCCTCAGATCTTGAATGCATCTTCACCATTATTTGCGGTCTCGTTAAGAGGCCTGAAAGTCTGGATGAATCACTGGAGATGGCAAAGCTTATATCGACAAAAATCACCCAACAGCCTAATGACAAGCCTGCACTTCGCTTGAAGATGTGAATACTCTGATCATCTTAATTTGAGCAAATGAAATTCGGGAAATCTTCTGATATTTCTAATTTCTCATTGCAGAATGTTCAATCTGTACAATCTGTTGGAGAACCCTTACAGCCGGTACTTGGTTTACTTGAAAGCCATCAATTTGGCAGTCAACGGGAAAGTCATTGAACACATCATACCTTCTTTCAAAATGATTGATAGTTTCTTGAAAGAATGGAATTTAGTCGTTCAGGATCAGAGGGAGCTTTTCTTGTCCATCTCGAATATTCTGAAGGAAAATAAAAGGTAAAGCCCGAAGCCATAGCTGTGTGTCAAGAATACTTCTAGTTTTCTTTTTGGTGGTTTGATTTATTCATTGCTCAAGGTAGTTTGCTTATTTTTTCCATTTGGGTTTCAGCTCAGCTAAGGATTCTTTCAAGTTCTTGACCAAATATCTGGCAACTTTTTCTAGTGAAGATGCATCTTCTCTTGGTGAGGCAAAAGAAGAAGCCGTTCGTGCTATTATTGAATTTGTGAAAGCGCCTGACGTGTTTCAGGTATCTATGGATTTTATACAACAGAATAAGTGACTCAGATGGGGGCAAGCTTTGCTGTGCAGGATTCAGTTAGTGTTTAGTCATGTTTAGCTTAAAACTTTTGAAGACTTTTTTATGTTTCTTGTTCCCATCTTAGTTTTCACCAATTTGCCACCTGTTCAACATAGAAAGAATGCCGAGAATGCATTTTCAGATCTTAGTTTCACTATGGATCTAGCTTATAGTGGTGCCGGTCTCCGAGAAATTTCTATAATGTTGGGACGATGATTTATGTGAAATCTAAGTTACTGCATCATTTAAATTGCCTTGCGTAGTAGTTTGCTTTTAAAATAGGATTTTGCTTTTGCAAAGTTGAGAGGGTGAGCTCGGGTTTTCTAGTTCTCTAATTCAGGCAAGTTCCGCATGTTGTGCTTAGTTTGAGGAGTTAATTTTGTAATTGAATGGAGAAAAAAATGGAATTCATATACTATTATAAAAAGATGGTTAAGGAACCATTTATAGCTATATCCTCGTTTACACCCAAGTGAAAGGGGAGAGAAATATGGTATGGAAGCAAACCATACTCGATGGGAATCCGTAGCTTAGGCGGGAAACATTGCTGTGGGGTGAAAATTATGTGCTTAATTCTTGGTTGTCATCGTTTTAAGGGAACACGAGACCTTTATATAAAGTGGAAAAATCCTTACTAAGGCATTAATGTAGTATAGTTGGCTTTCACTACGAAGCGTAAAATTCAAAATAAGGTTATGTTTGATGTGGAATGCATAGAGAACTTACATGGAGGTGTCGTCTGCATTTTTTTGTGGGAGAAAGCGTTGGATGCAACTTGTTGTATAGAGGTAAGTTTTAGTAGTTAAAAGTAAAATGGGCATCATGTTTGTTGGTTCTCGGAATCTGGAATGTGGTATTCTATAGCATGTGAGAATAAGAAGGATGGGCTGCTCCACCAGCCACCTGGTAGTAAGCATCCAACATATAGCTGATGTGACAATTGTTCATCCTCGTGAAGTATGTTGTGTTCCGAGTATTAGCACCTCAGGGCATGTTCTTTCGGCTGGCATAAGTGGAACGTCCTTGTTTGAGTCCAGTTCCACCCATTACTACATTTCCGATTCGTGTTGAATGTTTCAACCTCCAAAGACATCATAAGCTACTGCCATAAATTTTTTTTTTCCGGATAGAAAAGGAAGACTTGGCTAGGAAAGAGGTGGATAAGAAACCATCTCCAGTCAATATTACGACTGTTATTGCTTTCGAGTTTCGAGTTACCACCCGTCTATTTTGACAAGATTATTTGAGCCCATTATTCATATAAAAGAATTTTGAGCACACTGGTGTCAAGTAACCTCACTCTTTTCAATATGATATTCTTCAACAATTGAACAAATGAAGCTATTGGGACTAGAATATTTTTGTTATCATCGTCAATTTCCCAATTTTTTGGGACTTTTTCTCCTATCCAATCTGGCAATATAAACAACTAGCCCTTGAATGAGTTGTTCAACATCTTAGCTTTAGGATGAACTCCAAATCTCCGAGGCATATGGAGTCTTTTATTGGCATCAAAACTGTGTATCATTTAATGTATCTTTTTTTCCTGCCCTTCTTTTTTCCATCTTTGTTTTGGTTATATCCTTACCTTAGCTTATGATGACGCCCACAACATATTTTCACTGGATAGGCAATGCTCTTAAGACCTCTAAATTATTTTTCTAAATCATCACAGTGATGATGTCAAGACACCATGACCATATATCAGAATTGTGACTGACAATCTACAAATGGTAGTGCTTCAAGGAACCTTCTGGATGGATGTTTAATTTTCTTTGAGTTTCTCAGGAAATAGAAGTGCTCGACAGTGTTTTCATTCGTGTCCTAGATTGTTGAATTTTATTATGTTAATCCAATCGGAAGAACTCTTTTATGCGGATTTTCAGTTCGGTAAGATTTTGAGTAAAGAGTGGATCAGTAGCACCTAGTATCAACTGCCTTAAGTTTGTGGGCTAGGTTTGATACCTACGTGTTGATGTAGCTGGATCCTTTTGTGATGTGTAGATGAAATCCAAGATAGAAGCTATGAACTACAAGCACTGACAGGTGAAGATGGTTGGGCATCTGACCAGTTATATGCCGTTATGAGCAATGACCTGCCTATTATTATTCTATATTTCAGTGCCAGTATGTATGGTTCCATGTCGGGAACAATTTCTTTTTGTAGTGATGTAGGCTTTAGTTCTTGTTAAGCGTGGGTGTCACTAATGCGTAGTCATGTCATCTATTGATATTTTTTTTCCGCTATGCCGTGCTGCAAATTGAGTTTTTGGCTCCGCTGCTCCGTTAATAACTCTTAGTGTGAACGAGACTATAGCATGAACGAGAAGAAAAAATCTATAGTATAAGAACAAGTGATTTTCACTATTCATTGAACTAAATCAATCATTCAACTTGCATCATTTCAAACTTAATCATTAATTTTTACACAGTTTTCCTTATTTTTAAAATTTTTTTATTTCCCCCCCTTTTTTATTTATATAAAAAATTGTTATATTTATGATTTTTATATTATTTAAAATAGTAATGTTTTACATTATTTTTTTCGTGGTCACGGACACAGGCATACAATAGTGAGATATAAAGAGAGATGGTCTATGATAAAGGAGAGAATGGAAAATATTTTAATCCCAATAGTCCCTAGTTTCCATGCCATCAGCATTGCTATTACTGTTATATTGCAACTCAGATTAAAACCCCTTTTGCACTTTGTCATATGAAAATGTGAGAGAGTAGGATAGCTGGAAGTGTTGTCCCCCCCCCCCCCACCAACCAATCCCCAACTGGTTGTTCTGTGGACGAGTGGTTGCATCACCTGTAGTTGATTGTATAGACTTCGGGTTTCATGGCATATTCTGTGTGTATTCTATCAAGTATCAAGTATATGCTCATAGAATGTATTGCTGATTTGCTGTTGTCTCATCTAAACTAATGGTTTTGGGAGGAGCCGAGTGATGGCTCAGCGTTAAAATAGTGCATAATCTGATTATTGTTCTCAAGTTAATTGACCTTTTGTAATGTGGCAGTGTGATTTGCTTGATATGCCTGCTGTAGCACAATTGGAAAATGACGATAAATATTCATCAATTTATCGTCTTCTAAAGATATTTCTTACTGAGAGGCTGCATGCGTTCGAGGAATTTCACACTGCAACCCCGACGTTGCAGCAATATGGTGATTATCTAGCATTTTTTTATCTCAAGTATTAGGTATCAGTCAATGTACCTAATTCAGTACTACCACATTTTGAGTTATGCTGTCGGTTATGGAATGGTTTAGGTCTTGTCTTTGAAGACTGTGTGGCAAAAATGAGGTTGCTGTCATTGGTAGATCTTGCCTCCGATGAATCTGGCCAAATTCCTTATGCTCTAATCAAGGAAACTCTTGGGGTAGATCTGCTTTCTGTTACTTTTTACATGTGTGTGTGTGTGCTTTAATCTTATTGTTTTTTAACATCTTTCTTTACCAAATTTATGGGGGCTCTTTACAGATCAATGAAGATGAAGTGGAGTTATGGGTGGTGAAGGCAATTACAACAAAGCTAATTGATTGTAAGATTGATCAGATGAATGAAGTTGTGATAGTGAGGTGCACCAGAATTCTCTCATACTCGTCTCAGCTATAAGATACCCATGTTTATGGGGCTCATAACTCTTTTTTTTTTTAAAACTCATATCTAATTATAAATTGTGAATTTTTTTGTCCAGCCGGTGCACAGACCGTGTTTTTGGGCCGGGCCAGTGGCGAACCCTACGAACCAAGCTGGCAACATGGAGGGTAGAACATTTTGTTTGTGTTTTATCCTTGCCTATTTTCTGTAGCATATTTACTTCTTCTTGATTGTTACAAATATTCTTCTTGCAGGGTAATATTGCTAATGTAATAAGCACCATTCAAGCTAACAAGGTAACTGAAGATGTCAACCAGGCAACAGCAGGCCTGATGATACGATGAGGGAGTTAGTTCTGACAGATAAGCTGGTGCTATAGAAGTCGAGTTGCTATTCTTGCTTTAGTAGAGGTTATATCATACATTTTTTTGCGGATTTGATTAAGACATCCGGTTTTGAGTTGTTTTCTCCTTCGTTATGTGTTGAACTTCTGTTGTTAAGTGAAGACTTTGGTAATCTGAGAACGTACATTCTTATTTTTCTCTCAGTTCTGACTTCTACTTCAGCCCTCTATAGCTTCTGTTATATTTTCTAGTATAACTTTTAATTTTTACTTCTATCTTCCAATGTTAAATAATTTGTTCTATAATTATAGTGGTGCCGTGCCAGACTCAGAGAAACTTCTATGTTGGGAAGATGATTCATGTGAAATCTAAGTTTAAATTGCCTTGCTTTTAGTAGTTTGCTTTCAAAATGGGATGGTGCTCATGGCAAAAGTTGAGAGGGTGACTGAGCTCGGGTTATCTACTCTAATTCTGGCAGGTTCTGCATATTGTGCACAGTTTGAGGGGTTAATTTTGAAACTCAATGGAGAAAAAAGAAAACACTTGGTCAACCGACAAAATCAATTGAAAGCATCGCAAATTTTGCAAGATCGGGCTCTTTATCCAGGTGAACTGTAATCTTTGTCGGCATTCTTTTTATGAAAGGCGGAAGTGAAGCTAGAAGTTCCGGTTAGATAAGTGCCCTCACAAGGAAGATCCCGGGCCCGAACCAGAGAGGAGAGGGATCCCCGTAGCCATACATTTTTGCCTCGGATATCTACCCCCGGTAAGGAATTGTATGGCATGGTTTTGACGTGCTATGATGCATGAAGCAGCTCTTCCATTGAGCGGATTGGGGAATAATGTGATTGCCTGAAAGTGATTCTAGGAGAGGTGCGCATATCTCGCTTGTGATGAATTCGCTTAGGTACAAATTCGCAATGTGTGCGATTGATTTTTCGGTTAATTTTGTCGATCAATCTAGCACGGCTCGAGAAAAAAATGGAATTCATATCTATAATAGAAATTGAAGGTTTTTTGATTTAACAGTTCATATAGTAACAATTCTCTCTTTATTCTAATCATTTGATTATTTTATCAATTGTGGAAGAGTTTGTATAGGGTTGTGTATTGCAGGTGAGGAACAATGTGTAAAGGGTGTGGTGTCGTGAGTGTGTGTGAGAGAGAGAATGTATGAAAGTGTGTGTGAGGTTGTTTGTTGTGGGAATGTTTGTGTGAGAAAAAAGATGTGAACATTGTATGTGAAAAAGTGCATTTTTAAATGGTTTTCATTCGCACTTTGTATTATTTAAAAAAACTAAAGTTCATAATTTTTGATTTATTATTTTTAAGATATTAAAATTTTTAAATTTATTTTTTCACACTGTAGTTTTTGAAGATAGTATTTTCTATTTTTTTTTTGTGTGGATGATATATAATTTTAAAATAGTTAATTAATTTTTTTTTCTGACTCCGTATCCTTAAATATGACAATTTTCTAGTACTAATATAAAAAGATGGTTGTATCCTCTTTTACACATAAGTGAAAGGTGAGAAAAAAAAAAATGGTATGTTTATGAAATCATTGGCTGTGGGATGACAATAATATACTGATCTTAAAAAAAAAAAAAAACTTCTTATAACAGCAAAAAAATTGTTTGTTTATAGGCATAAAGCCCCATTTGGTCC
>JAOTQG010128954.1:0-10007 GCA_025631175.1 Iris virginica
GATGTGTCAAAGCTAAGGTGAAGTTATCCCACATTGCTAGGGAAACTAAGGGTAATGGACTTTATAAGCTATAGCACCCTAGTAGTGTTTAAACTTGTTAGGAACATTATACCACATACCACTCCCTCGCGTGCACCCGCGCAGGGGGGGTGCGATCGGAGGTTCGTCCGAAGGCCAATTTAGCTTGACTTGTGCTCGCACCTGCGGACCAAAATAAAGGGCCTGATCAACCCAACGTTTTGCAGTCTTGGCTTTTGATATTTCCCAGCAATTAAGACACCCTAGAATCAATTCAAATCGTTTGAATATCCAGTCATTAAGCACAGAATAATTGTGTATTAACTTACACCATTATTTGTGGGTTGATGACGGATTAATGAGCCTGGTGGTTACGTTTAGGGTGATGGAGTTTAAAGAGACTCCTGGGGTGCAAAGGAGCTCTTACGGGAATTCAGAAACTCTCTCTTCCTCTCCACTCTGGTCTCACTTGTGTTCTTTAGACTTGTTCTCGTTCGTTGGTGTGGCAGCCTAGTGCAAGGTTGACTGCACGTACCCGTTGTATTCTGGGAAACAATTGCCTTTAGACCTCTAAGCACAGTCGGTAGAGGGGCAATACTGTTTTAAGGAAATCGTTCAAACGAGCCTCGGATTCCCTTCCTTCTGTTTTCTGTCATCACGGTTGTTTGTTATCTGCGATCAGGTTTCCTAACAGATTCATCATGCTTACATCAAACAAATTTAA
Organism: Iris virginica; assembly: GCA_025631175.1. Lineage (NCBI taxonomy): Eukaryota > Viridiplantae > Streptophyta > Magnoliopsida > Asparagales > Iridaceae > Iris > Iris virginica. Next base: position 743 of record JAOTQG010128954.1, read on the forward strand.
CAATTCTCAGAACGCCTAATCTTAAATCCAAACCCTATTTTTTTTTTTTTATATTTTGTGGGTTTGCAGCAAATGAGGCATTTGTGAGAGTTTCAAGTATTCAGTTGATGCCAAACATGAATGTGTACTTGATGAAAGAATATCATCTGAGCATGACTACTGGTCACCAACATGATGTTTTTCCATTTTTTCAATTGGTTATTGTTAATTGGTTGCACCAAAAGTAATTATATACAATTCTCTGCACTTTTAATGTGGGAAAAATTGATAAGGAGAAAAGTTTTCGAAATTTCATTTAGAGTTTTACCATAGAAAATTATATTTTTGGGTATTATATTAAACATTTACAAAGTTAGTAATGATTTTTTTATTTTTTTATTTAATAGGGTATTAAATTTTTTTTAATAAAAATTATTTTTATTATAAAATTTTATGTACTATTAAACTAAGTAATTGTATACTTTATAAATAATCACCCTCTATATTAATTTAAATACACTTAATTTTAAAATAATTATAATCAACTATAGTAAAATTTAAAATTTTTAATTAAATAAACATATTTAAAATATTTTTTATTTATATTATATTTATATAAAAATTATAAATTAATTAAATAAATCAATAAAATGAATAAAAAAATAAACTCTGTATAATAGTCAAATCCGTGGGTGGAAAAATTACCCTAATAACTTATGTGGCTGCACATACTATATAATACCAAAATCAAACGAAATTAAGCAAATTTTAATACAAAACAAAAAACAGAGCACGTTACTACACGTACGATCCACCATATAATTATAGTCATCATCCAGAAACTAATTAATATCAGCAGACTGAAACTTCCTTCACATCTTTCTTCTTCCCCACGGCCTTGGGTATGTTAATACACAACACCCCGTCCTTCATCTCCGCCTTGATCTCATAGACTTTTGCATCTTCGGGCAGCAACATGCTAGTGCTATAGTAAGCTTGCCTTGCATAAGACCAATATTGTTCATCATCGGAATGATCATCTTCTTCCTCTTCCTTGTGCTCCCCAGTTACCACCAACATCCCATCTTGTATGTATAGTGATCTTCACCTCCTCCTTGGACAGACCCGGCATGTGAAACTTGATTTTGTAGCATTCGTCTTTTTCTTTGAACCACCCCCCCATGAGATGTGAAGGTGACAAATTCTCCAGAAGCATGTTTATGTTCCGAGTTGCTTCTACTAATGCATTTCCAAGTCCTGGAGGACAAACACGATTTAATGCCTATATATATGTCAATCTGACAATACCTGACTTAAATTTCTAGGGCAACACAGACTGATCATACAAGATAAGAAAATTGATTGAAAACGTTTATGAAGAACATTAATAAAGTTTTAGTGTACCTTTGTAATTGATATACACATTAAGAAAGCGTCATCTAAGAAAAAGTTGATATTTGTGAATTTTATCGTTATTTTAACTAAGAGCCACAAAGGATATATAAATATCAAGCTATAACCAGTAATAGTTAGAGATTAGCACAAAATCCTCTTATCTATCTATCTATTATCACAAATTATATCGAACGTTTAGACTCTCCCTGCTTAGAAGCGTCAATTTTCTTCAAAAATGTACCTAAAAATTATGAATTATGTATATAATATATATATGAAATATACATAATAATTATAAATATGATAATCATGTAACTCACGAACATTTTATATTCATATTATGTACATAATTCATAATATATATTGTTATTAGGTGTTTTTATGTGGACAGTTTCCAATAACGAAACCAAAACACACTTTGTTATTTACGGGTAAATAAGTAGTGGGAGTATACATATATATACCGGAGAGAGAAGGAAGGAAGTCACGGTTGTGGTGATCACCGCGGCTAAACCAATTCCAAAGACCACCACCTCTCTGACGACGTATCCTCCTGGGAAACAACTTATTATTGTTGGAGGGTTTCTCAGCACTAGCAGCAACCGCTAGATTCAGGTCATGATCTGGTTTGGCACTACTGTGACCATGATCATCATGATCACTAGGAGGGAAAGTGGTGGTGGTGGTGGTGGTGAACCTCTGCAGAACTAGTTGAGAGCCCCAACACGCGGTCCGCTTCTCAATATCAACTACACCGTTTGTACAAGTTGTCTCATGACTTAAATAACGACTCAAGAAAGCACCAAGAGGAGGAGGAGGAGAAACCACCACCCTCGACCTCAAATTCTTGAGAGCTAAACGTGCCAAAGCGATATTTAATTTATCTGATGATGGGGTGTGTGTCGCTTTTGGATGTTCGTGTGCTGATGGAGAGGGCAAAGGGGTGTGTGTGTGTGTGCATTTAATTTAAGGAGAAAGAGAGTACTAAATTTAATGTTGTTGTTGTTGTTGTGGTGGGAGGAGGAGGAGGAGGAAACGAAAATCACCCGGAAATGTTCTAACATGTTCTAGGAGTATCTCATGAAGTGTCGCAAAAGCATGCCGTAGAAGTTTCTTGCCTTTTCCTTCCTTCTCTAACATATGCCATATTTATTATTCCAAATTCTTTTTCTTTTGTCTCTGTCATGTTTTGTCCAATTCGGATCCGATCGACTACCATTCCTTACTGTTGTGCGAAGATGAAAAATACGATGGAAATAAAAGAACACGCAAAAGTTTTATGTACAGAAAATTATTAATTTGAGAATAATATAGTACAAAAAAATTTCGTATTTATAATTAATACAAAAAAAATTATCTATCCTAATAAGTACTTTGTACACCGATTCTCAAAATCAAGTGAAATTATATACCCACCCCTTAACTACAATTGCTCTCTCCACAATATTTGAACTTTTTTTCTTAGGTATCTTCAATCAAGACCATCTCAACACTTTTATACTTGAGAGATTGTCCATTGATATGCCTCAAAAAAATTCAGATTTATTGTCTCTTCATCAGGTACAATGTACCATTGAAAACATGCATCATAAAGTGAATGTATTACATGATAAATGTTGATCCATCAAATACATTATAACACATATTTAATACATCAAATCAGCTACATTAATTCTCATTAAAAAGACAAATACCAACACTTACAACAGTTGGCAAAATCAAACTTGCTGAAATGTGCAGTGCCTGCCACAATAGATGAACAACTAACTGGGATTATTTTGGCCCTGTTTTGTTACTTCATTAGTCAAAAGAAAATTTAAGAAAATAAAATGATCAAGTAGACGGGCGTAGACCTTATTTTACAAAGTTGGAAAAGTCAGGCTCCACTCATACAGTCATTTTACAAGCTGCACCCTTCGTTTCTTTTTAATCTCGTCACTTTCTATCCTCTTCTTTCCAACTTTTCCGAATCGTCCACATTGTTCCGTGAAACCAGTCATTTATTGAAGGGTTTAACAAGAATTCGAATTTTATGTTCCCAATAGAGTTTAGTCGCCTATGTTAGTATAACTTCTCCAATCATCCATAATGTTTGGTGATATTAAAATTTACAAATTTAGGGTCAGAATTTAAAGAAATTGAATGTTGACAATTAATTCCAATAATTTTAAATCGGAATAAAGTGATTCTTGTGACTAGATTGATTAATTTTTCAAGCGTTTTTCAGTGAAGCTGATAAGAGAAATTGAATACGCATGCATTGTCCCCAATATTTCTGTTTTCATGGCAGCGAGGTTTGAAGAAGCTTGAAAAGTGACTAATTAAACTCAAGGAGACCGTAATATTTCTAAATTACACTTAAATTATTGCTATATTTTGAAATTGTACTAGTATTTTGGGATGAGGGAGACATAATTTAAAAGGGAACGAGAGGAGGAGATGAGATCCTCTGTCCCATTCTCTATCCCACCACTTACATTGTGGTGGGACCCATATTAGTGGGCCCCACCACAATGTGAGTGGTGAGACAGAGAAGGGGACAGGAAATGGGACAGAGGATCTGGGTTCCGAGAGGAGCTAGTAGTGCAAAACCTTGCAATTTGAACCAAAAGCAACAAAGCGCAAAACACAAAATTTGGCCAACAGGCAAACGCTTGGCAAAAGCTGCATCTGAATGCCTAAAAGAGGAGCGAGCCAGCCATGCTCCAACTATGCATAATTTGATTTAAGGGAGAGGGAAAGTAACCCCTTACTTCACATTTCAGAAATAAAGAACGACAAATGGTCATTAATGTTGTATGTAACATCTAAAATGTTGCTGTTCATTATGAAAACTTTTAACAAAATCCAATGCAGATGAGGACCAAGATACATGCATTTTACGCATTCAACAAAAAGGATAAAAGACTTGCCTAAGTATGACCCAAAATGCCAGCATTGCTGCGCAAGAGTATTGTTAACGGTAATTTACAGCGCATATTTTGGCCTAATCATATATGTTATCATGACAAACAACTCACCGTCCACAACGGCCGTGATAGGCTTCCGTATCCAACCAACAATCATATCGTCTCTGATTTTCTCAGTCATACATCCCTTCCTGCTCCCATATATCCACAAGAAAATCAACCATTTCCTGCAAGTACAAAATAAAGCTAGAGTTGACTTTTACTGATGAAGAGATGCCACAGATTAATCCTCAAGTCAGAGCATTGACTTACAGAGAGAGGGACAGGCGAGGCAAAGGGCTTGTTGCTCCCAAGCAGACTATCGTAAGTAGCATTCCAACTGCAAACCAAAACCCTCTAAGCCAAATAAGGACAAAGTGCTTACATAAATACAAGAATATATCCAACTAATGGTCAATGTTTACTTTAAATGAGAACCAAGATGGTTCTTTGAACAACCATAGACAACGTTACCAGCAGATCTAAGGAAAATTAGTAAGTCATCTACAGATAATTACGGGTTTCAAAACTTAATTGGCATGCTTGAGGTAAGACTATAGTTCTCAGTGTGTCCAAAATATAATTAATTGGGACCTTATGAATTTGATTTATGGTGAAACATAAGGCTTCACATAAGAATCGCGCTCAACGCCTGGATGCTTCAAGCAGTTCATGCCTTAGGCTGTCTGTTTTGCGGGATAATTCTCTGGAAGATTTTTTCCTAATTTTTTGACGCTTGGTAACGATAGGAAAATTAATCAATTGTAAAAAAAATTACAGTCAACAACAAATGATGCACATCTTTGAGAGCAAATTAAAGAATTTAAGGCTCAGCATTTTCCAAGTCCTGTAATTGAGATGTTATGAACTGCAAAGGAGTTGCAGAAACACTGCCAGCACTATTTGCTAACTAATCATGGCTAAGAGTTAGATTACTGGCATCATCTATATTCTTAGGCTTGAAATATTTTGAATTGAAACGACCATAGTTGTTAAAAGCCGTCTCAGGCGTGCCTAGGCCACAAGGCTCACGTGAAGCTCACTCTTGCGCCTTGCGTTGCTTGAGGGTGGGCCTCATAAAAGTACCTTATTTCCCATTCAGAAAAGTTGTTTCCGGTGTACGGTAATTGGTCCTTAAAATATGTCCTAACTTGAAAAAGGGCCTTTTATGACTGTAACACCACACCGCTCAAATATGCTAAACTATGTTTCTTTATGATTGAATTTCAATTACTTTAGACTATGCACTTCCCTTGTGTGAAGCCTACGCCTTCTCTTGCGCCTTGTGTCTAAGGATCCAGAGGTCTTTTGAGCTTGAGTGCGTCGCCGTCGTTCACCTTTAAGAACTATGGAAATGACATAATTCAAGCCTATGAACTGAACTAATGCAAATTATAACACCATCATCTACTAGTAAGTATTTAATGTATTTTCATATATGGCCTAATGTTTAATTTGATCATGCCTTTATGTCATAGATGATAAAATATTAGTTAGAATTTATCTTCTGTTGTCTTTTTCTAATTATTCTGAAAATTGCATCTCATAAACATACTTTTCAGCATAATTTCAAATGATATCCTCCTTCCCTCTCAACTGACCAGATCAAGGATTCTTGGTAAATGCATCAGTTCCAATCTTTTATCTACTTATACCCTACCTAGAAACAAACATCTATTTGATCTTGGTTTGCCTCGTAACTACATTTGCATAGAGCCTTATTCGTAACTACCACATGACCCCTTTTCTGCCATTTAATACGGCAAGGTCATCACAAAGGTCATGGTTCACTCCTTCATATCTGTTTGTATTAGAGATGTCAATGTTAGCCTTCGTCTTCCCTTACCCAAGCTTGATTGAGGTTAATATCATTGCAACTCTTAACGGGTGCATAACAAGGGGTATAATGAGAGAAAAATGTTATGTAATGTTCGTCGAAATTTTAAGTTCAAAAAACTATGAGGCGAACAAAGAAGGAAATATGACCAATATAAAAGAGACCGAGAGGGTACCAAACACCTGAAATGTTTTCTGACACATTTTCAAGACATTTAGAATACAACAACTTGCAAGTATATTGTTTCATCTTAAAGAAGTCTTCCACGAGTCATTTCTGTAAAACAAACATAGCATTAATGTGGTACGTAAGTCTTTGTGGTTCTTCACCTGGGTTGCTTTTGATATATCTTTTGAACCACTGAAATTTAAGTTAATGGAGTAGGATCTTCCGATACTTGCCAGTTACAAAGAAGATATACAAAAAGCTAACATCTTGATTCTTTCAAATGATTTCTCTACAAGAAAATAATGATCACCTGATTGCTGCAACTTCTATATAAAGCTTCTAAATTAATTGCTATTAACTTGAGCATAATTAGGCTTGTTTGAAAAACCTAGATGCCTGGCCTGTTCAACGCGATGGACTTTATGAGGTAAAAGTAACTGCTTTTTCTTTTCAGGATTGATTGAATCCGGAAGATTCCCATGATTATCAACATTTTCCCCTCAGACATAGCATTATCAAATGGGATAAGATTGACTTTTTCATATACAGTTTGTCGAGGGAAAACTAAATTTCTACAAAAGTTGAACTTTTCAATTAAGGATTCTAAATCTTCAAGTGGAAAAATAGGAGACAACATGACCTTTCAAATTCAACAGTATATTTAACATAACCCTCAAATTTTCAAGCTACTTTTCACCTTGCAATTAATCAATGCATTTATGCATGCCTCTAACTTATGGAACAAACTAAAAAAGAAGAAAAAGCAGAATAGTCACCTCAATTTGGGTTCCCGAAGCTGCTGCGACTGGTTCTCAGACCTTTTATTTCCTATCCACTGCTGCCTAGTTTGGTTCCACAGAAGAAGACCTGTATCCAAGGAGTTTCAATTGTTAGATACCTAAAAACCAGAACGAAAATAGTATGGCAATGATGTAATATGGATCGATCTTAGCCAGGTGACATACTCACAATGATGCAATGTTTTTCTGGTAACATACCAACGAATATAAATTATAATTCAACACGACTAAGTGAAGTCAAAACTGAAAACATATCAAAGTGAACAAGCCCCTCCTTGGGCATTGCCTATTAAAGAATGCCGACATTGTCAAATCCCCACATGCACACAAAAGGGACCACTGCTGAATCTAGGATTCTGGTTTGCAGGAGCCAGATAAACTATAAAAAAGAACTGCAGAGTATTAATTTAAGATATATATACATTTCTTAGAAGTCAAAAGTTCCGGAAAATATGATGTGAATTAACAAGTTTTAACACAATATGTCATGTGGAAAGTATAATTTGTGAATATGTATAGCTTTGGGGGGGATGTACTAACAAACATTCAATCATATTTAGAAGGGAGTTCGTCGCACATAATAAAAAGTCTGGGGGGTGTGACCCATTTGGCCATATACTAGTGTTGCCAATGAAAGAACTCGGGGCGAGAGGGAGGAGCAATGCATACTCAATGTAAAAGAGAGACAAGAAAATGACTTCTTTTACGGACAATGCCCAGGAAAGGAAGAACGGTCTTGCCCATAACAAATGCACTCTTGCTATCAAGAAGCCTAATAGGAACCTATCTGAACTCCAGTCTCCTACTAAATAGGAAAGATTCAGAGTGAAATAATTTAATGGATAACCACACAATAGGAGTCAAGAAATATTTGCCAGAACCTACCAGAAAACACATTGACTCTAAAAAGAACGAGAAAAATAAATGAACATAATGAGCAAGGATGAAATTATGTTATAGATGACAGTGCTTGCCATGATTTATGAATTCACCGGAGATGTTTCCAGTGCCATGATCAGGGGCCTGGTTCGATATACTTATTGATGAGATGCTTCCACGTGAATAAACTGCACTATTGTCCATGTCACATGTACTAGTGGTCCAGAAATCCTCCGATTTGCAACGCTTTGATGCTACCTGGAGTTGATTTCCCTTCCCTTTCAGATGTTCATCAGTTGAAGGTATCAGTTTGCGCTTCGTATCACATCCAAGACAACCACTGCTCTGTTACAAATGAACTCATTCTGTAAGGAATCATATGCATTCAAAAATTAAAACAAGCTAGTTACAAAAAAATTGCAACTTCAGGCAACAAGGTACTCACACATTACAAGTTCCTGATGAGAGAGGGGCGAGAGAGAGAGAGAGAGAGAGAGATGAAACAGCTGTGCCAATAGACTGGGATAAAATGGTGTGAGAATCTCACAGTTAATGATGGCACATCAATCGAGAATGGTGAGAAGGGAGCAGTAGAACATCTACTAGCAAGGGCGGGCATGGAGTCGGAATGTCAGACATTTACACATGATACACTAAGAAGGAAAGAAGAAAGCTAAGGTAGACAGGATTAAAGATGATCAAAGATTATGATGTAAATATTACTACCAGGGTGAAATAACTTTTCAAAAATTCGTAATTATAGTGTCAACGCTCAAAAGAAATTGGACAGATTCACTGAAATGAATAAACTAACAGCAATCGCTTTTACTCCAATATCATAATGATGTTGGGGTGAAGTGCAGAGTTGCTCCCAAAGTTATGTGTAACCATAGTTGTCAATTTGCAAATCGTATTGTGAATCGGTGGTGACCCTAAATATCGTATCGTGTATTATGTGTATCGTATGATAAAGAACATGTTTTAAATAAATTACAACTAATATCTAAAATGAGTACAAATTACATGTATGACTTGATTTTGATGTAAATCACTCTTACTCTTATTCACATCATACATCGTCCAAGGTAAGACAATTGCCTTCTTGGCATGAACCATGTGCACCGCGAGCAATGAAAAGAATTTCTTAGGGTCGACCAAAATTTTAAGTCATTGGGGCCAAAGAAATACTCCCTCCGTTTCGTTTTTATTGTCCACTTTACTTTTGCACAATGTTTAAGAAAAGTAAATTTTGTGGACAT
>JAOTQG010128965.1:0-10007 GCA_025631175.1 Iris virginica
AATTATGTAATAAATAGGTTAAGCTAAAATTAAATTATCATTTGAATACTCTTTCGTACAAAAAAAAATATTTTTTATACACTCAAATATACAATTTTATAATTAAATGGGTTGAAATGGGTTAAGCTGTTTAGCAGGTTAAAGCAGATTAAAATGAGTTAATGGGTAACAAATTGCCGGGCCATGCCCAAAGAATACCATGTATCTAAATTACTTTCCTATACTGACACACATACATACATGATACATACATACTTACATACATACACTATACATACATACTTGTGCGTATATTAGTACACCTTGAGTGACGATGAAAAATTCGTCATATCTGTGCGGGATTTTATAGCTATATTTTTTATATTTCTCAAATTGAGTCGAAATCATGAAATGTTTATTTATTATATTTTTCTCTAGCTATATTTTTTAATTTGAATATTTAGGCACTTAATTAGTCAGCTGTTATTCCAAAATTTACTGGCCTGTTGGAAGAAAATTTCAAATGATAATACAAAATGATTATTTGAAATTATTATTAATAGTAAGAGTTAAAATTATTATTATTATATTATTATTATTAAATTTAATATTATCATTATTATTTTAATAACTATTACAGTATTAACAATGAAGGAAAATCTAACAATATGAATATATGATAATAGAGATACATAGCATGACCCTGACAATCATATTGAGCCGTTAAGGAGAAGTGTCCCATGGTGCTTAAACTCCTTTCCACGGGGCATACAAAGTTCCAGTCGTAAGATTACACAAACAAACACAAAAGATGAATTATTCGCTCGTCTAACCTGTGACGTGGTGCCCAGAATCCTGATCAATATATCATTACAACAGTCTTTCTACTGTATTAATGCGTATTGTCCCTTGAATTAATTTTTAGTGTACAAGTAGTTTAAAATGGTGAATATTTGGCTCAAATTCTTTCGACCAATTGAAGCATGACACATGTCCCCTCGGATTTATACCTAGTGCACTAGATTATTGCCTTAGAACAAGATCTCTATCTTTAACTCGGCTAATCTTTCCCCCAAAATAGTTTCACGTTGATAACTCACGTCTTATTTTCTTCTTTCCTTTAATTTTTCTGTTTTAATTATGGTTCTCATTTCTATTTTAGTTTTTTGTATTTATCTCCCAATCATGTCTTTGGATTTTCAACAATTTTTGTTCTAAACATTATTAAATTACATCAAGTAGTAAGGGAAATTTAGACAATACATAGTATAATCCTAAATGTTCCTATATGATTTTCCACGATGGAGGGTCGGGATGTCACACCAATCTTGGATATGAGACCAAGAAAATCAGGACGAGATAATGCCTTAGTTAGGTAGTCTGCTAACTGATCATGAGTGGACACAAGTGTAACTCGGAGTGCACTTGTTGGACCTGTTCACGAACAAAATGAAAAATTCAGCGCAATGTGCTTCATTCGAGAATGAAACACATGATTGGAGCAAAGATAGGTGACGCCAACATTATCACAATATAAGACTGGTGCTATAGGCAAGATGACACTCAACTCAGATAGAAGATAACACAATAACAAATTAAACTTCAGAAGGAGTGGCAGCTACGATTCGATACTCAACTCAGTGGAGGAGCAAGCGAGAATGCGCTACTTCTTAGAGCTCCAAGAGATGCGAGTACCACCAAGGTAGACAATATAACCCGAGGTGGAGGTGTAGTCATCCTTATTACCTACCCAATCTACATCAGAAAGTGCATGCAAGGAGCCTGGGCTGCGACGAACAACTATGCTAAGAGAAGAGGTACCCTGATGATAGCGCAAAAAGCGCTTGGCAGCTAACACCGGTACGACGATGCATAAATCGAGACAGTTTGTTGAGCAAAGGCAATGTCAGGACGAGTTAGAGATAATCTGCAAGCTGTCATACTCGTTGATACTCACTGGCATCCGAAAGGGTAGACCCATTCAGAAGAGTGAGAGACAATACTGCAAGATCAAGTGGAGTAAGAACAAGATTTGCAGAATCAATACTAGTGTGCTTTAAAAGATCCGTAATATACCGCTGCCGAGACAGTGAGAGGCCAGCTAGATGGAGAAGAACCTCAACAGCAAGAGAATATGAAAGATCCCCAAGATCTTTCAATGAAAACATGTGCGAACGTATGTCGATAGAGAGCTGCATAAGAGAACCGTCAGACCTAGTAACAATGTCATCCACAAAGACTAGAGGATAAATAATAGAGCCCGAATGCTAAAAATCAATAGAGAAATATCAGCTCTAGAGTTCCAAAAACCCTGTGATATCAAGAAGGTGCGAAGCTCAAAGTATATGGCACGCGGTGCCTGCTTAAGACCATAAAGTGTCTTATGCAGCTTGCACACAAAATGAGGTCAATCCTGATCAATAACCTAGGCGACTGAATCATATAAACATCCGTGTAGAAAAGCATTATTAACATCAACCTTCTTGATACCCCAACCATGACTGACCGCTAATGTCAAATAGTACGAATGGTAGAGGATTTGACAACAGGACTAAATATTTCATCATATTCAATACCCAGTCTATGATGAAAACCTTTAGTACCCAAACACGCCTTGTAGCGCTCAACAGAACCATCAGGAAAGCGTTTAGTGCGAAATAACCACTTTTATTCAACCAAATTATAAGCATTAGATGGAGGTACAAGTTCCCAATTACCATTTCCCAAAAGGGCCTCATATCCTTCCGACATGGCAGAACACCCTTTGGGATCCTTTAAGGCCTGGGTGGTAGTAGATGGTTCAATGTCTAAAGGGGATGAAACAATGACAGAAAAAGTATATTTTGTGTTCGATTTAGAAATACTCAATTTTGACATGGTTTGTATATGATGCCGAATAGGGGATTCATATTGATAAGAGGAAGATTCATACATAAGGGAGGACAATGATTGGTTGGAAGAAATAGAAGAGGGAGGCAGATCTGTATTTGGAAGAGCATAAGGGGACAACATAGGATCTTGAGGTATGGAAGTGAGAGACTTTCGACAACTGATAAGGAATGAATGGGGGAAATGTGTCGCTGGAGGGAGTGCTGAACTCGAGAGAACTTGAAAGGGAATATCGAATTCTACGAATTTCACATGTCGAGAAATATACGATCGATGAGTGGTAATGTTTAGGCACATATATGCACTTTGAGTAGGTGAGTACCCCACAAAAACACACGGAGTAAGGTCGATCCACGAGTTTGTGAGAGGCATAAGGACGTACCTAAGGATAATAGAAGCACCAAAAAACACGTAATTTAGAGTAATTTGGAGTTTAGTGGAAGATACACTCAAAGGGTGAGAGTATATCAAGACCACGAGTTGGAAGAATATTAATCAGGTAAACACCAGAAGAGAATGCTTAAGGCCAATATTACACGGGCATAGATGAGTGATCAAGTAATGCGAGACCAATTTCAACATTATGTCGATGGCGGCGCTAAGAGTATCCATTGTGTTCTGGAGTGTGAGCAGGAGTAGCAAGCTGAGAGATGCCTTGAGAGGCTAAGAAAGAAAAAAGAGCAATTAATGTACTCTCAACCATTGTAACTATACAGAGATTTAATGGAACAACCAAAGTATTTTTCCACCGACAATTTAAAATGAAAAAGCACATCAAGCACTAGAGATTTACATTTCAATTAATAAAACCAAACATACTTGGAACAATGATCCACGAAAATGACATAATATTTTAAATTATCATAAGATAAAATCAGATAGTTTCAAACATCATAATAAATCAATTCCAAGGGCCGTGTAGACGGCAAGGAGGAATCATAAAAAGGGAGTTTGTGACTCTTAGTGCAGCTATAGTTAGTGCACACATTGAACTCTTTATTGCTAACAATGGGAAGACTTATAAATCAAGAAATCAATTACTGATAAATAGGAGCAGCTGGATGCCCAAGGTTATGATGCCATGCTATAGAGGATGGATGAAACTCAGAAGCAAGAGCCAGCAATAAGTAGGAAGATAAAGGACCTGGTCATTCACAGACACCATCACGAAGACGACCTGTTTGAAGGGGCACTCCCATGTATAGATCCTTCAAAACAACTCCATAAGGAGAAAATTCAACTTTAAGATTATTGGATGTACACAATTGAGAGACATAGATTAAATTCATTTTAATGGAGGGAATGCAAAGAACATTCAATAAACTAATAGAGTGAGTAGGAGAGGGAAAAGACATCAAACCAATGTGGGTTATAGGCAACCCAATACCATCGCTAATCACAATATCTTCATAATTGCTGAAATAGGATTGGTGAAGTGCAAGGTTTTCGAGGTCCGTCGTAATATGATGTGTTGCTCCGCTGTCCAACAACGAGTTTGGCAAAGAAAAAGCTGGTAGTGCTGGAGATGTTGCCACATGAGCCTGTGACTGCCAAGGTACAGGTGCACGGTAACTCGAAAATCGAGGGACTGGTGGCCGAAGTTGAGAGCCACCGGAACCAGAATTGAACTGACCATATTGTTGAAGTAACCACCCAAATTGAAGACAATGACAACTATTTTGATCTTGAGCTCCACAACCCTGACAATAACCACGAAAGGGGAGTCGAGGAGGCCGAGAAAAATTTCCCGAAGCACCCTGGTTCCATGATGCAGCACCACAACTTGTCGTCAATGGTGGTTGGGAACTTGACCCCAATATAGAGTCGACTGCGGACCATGTGAAAAGAGAACGATCGATGCCCTTTGCCATGACCTTGGGGTCCAGTTGTAGCATGAGCAGATGTCGGAGTAGAGGGAACGACATCCGCAGTCGAATGAGCCAAGGAAATCTCTGTATGCATCAACTTCTCCAAGACATCAATGGTGATTTCCCCCAATTTTCAATTAAAATTTTTTATTTATAATAAAGAAGTTTGTTATGTTCATAATTGTATATTAATTAGCATATTAATTTCTTAAGTTACTTTTTTCGTATCCTCGAACACAAACTCGAACATGCACCAACAACTTACACAAATACAGAAGTTTGATCCACCTAAATATTAAGCTAGAACTCGAGTGTTGATTTTTGCTGGAGCATTGGTGTGAAGGAAACTCATGGCATGTTCGTGTGCTTTCCGAACGCTATGCTTTTGTAATCTTGTTTTTTTCTATGTCTATCCTAAAATAATATATACATAACATACTATTTTACCATACTCCTATCATCCAATAATCATTAATTTATTTCTTTTTCCTACTTTTCTTTTTCACAACACAATTTTTTTCTCTTCCCAATACAAATTTTTTCTCTTCTCCCTTCTCGTTTTTATCTTACCAATATAACTTTTTGCTCTCCTCTCTCCTTAATTTTCTCTTTTCAATATAATTTTTCTCTCTCCTCTCTCATTTATCTTAAAAGGGCATTTTAGGTATTTCAAAAATATATAAACATTATCAAAAGCCAAAAAAAATTTTATTCCAAAAATGCATATAAAAAAAAAAACAGCCGTCCAAATGCACCCTCAACTTCCTCCAAATAAAATTCGCTAAAGTTATTATGACTCAAGTTTGTGTTTGAACTATTTTAGAATTACTCGATTTATTAAAAAAAATTACCAATTTGTATTCATTTATATCTTCAATGTGTGAAAAAGTTTCAATAATTCCAATAGTCCTTAAGTGAAAAAGTTTCAATAATTTCGGTAGTTCAACGTATAAGTAAAATAGTTGAACGTATAAATGAAATATTTCAAATATAGCAACTTCGCCATAATGAACTTCAGCTCTGCCGAATCGTCCGATTATTTCTTAAGCCACTATGACTAATTAAAAGCTTGGATCATAAGTTTGATGCGATAATTTTTGATATTTAATTTTTAAAGGGTTCCATCTCTTTTTTTCAATCTATATCAAACTTTTTCACTTGAATCATTTCAAAATTTAATATTATATTATTAAAAATTACTACATATCGCACTTGTGATCCGGATATATATAATTGTTTGTACGTGGAACGTCCGCTCTACACTAGCAAATGAAAGCCCGTACCAACGGGGCGAGATACATACATTACACCCATCTCTTGCCCAAAACTTTACCGTCTCACACATATACTTCATGATCCCTTTGTTTCTAAGCAACAGGAATTTTCAAAACATTTATTCTACCAAAAAGAAAACATATATATAAAAGAATTATCTTCAAAATAAAGTAGATAACATAATACTAACAGAGATATTAAATAAAAAATGCCTCACTCTTTTCCTTTTCCTTTTTATGCAGTTTTTTGTACTCTGTCATAATTCAATATTCCCTTTGCCTTGTCTAATCTAATCATCGTCCCTTTAAAAAGGTCAACCATATTCCGGTAATTTCCACCGTCCGTACACCCTAACCGCATAAATATACAATTCTATATTTGTATACTACTCGTATTTATGTGTCTACATATATATGTGTCTCTGTGTGTGTGTGTGTGTGTGTGGTAGCAAGTATAGATTTCATTTCCTTGTAAACAAACTCATATATAAAGAAGCAAAGAACAACAAGAACAGAAAGCATAGAGAGAGAGAGAGAGGGAGAGAGAGAGAGAGAGAGAGAGAGAGAGAGAGAGAGAGAGAGAGAGAGTAGTACACATCAATATATATAGGAATACAAGTTCAAGTGGGATTTGCAACTTGTGTGTGCGGCCATGGCAGAAGAGTTTGAAGCTGCAGGAGTTTGTGGAGGAAACTGGTGGAATTCATCAAGAGGCACGTTCGGGTCATCGCCTTGTAACTCTTCTATTAATATGAATGATCATATAGGAAGCTTTGGATGGGCGGCTGCCGGAGAATTGGTAGACATGAAAGGCGGAACTAGGTCTAGTGAAGACTCTTCTGATGGCTGCGGCGCCACCACCATGGATTCGACTTTGCAAATGATGGGTATTGGCCTTTCTTCATCATCATCAACAACAGATTGGAATGATCAATCCTTATTGTAAGCACAAGTTTTTTTTTTTTTTTTTTCTTCCTTAAGTCCTACAAATTTACATATCTGAGTTCATCACTTTATCAATAAAATTTTCTTTTCTTTTCTTCTCTTTTGTTCTCAATTATTGTTCCCACCAAATAATACTCAAAATGGTCCATACAATTCCACTTTCAAAACAAGTTGTATAATTTTCAGACTTATATATTTGTTATTACATGAAAAAGGGTGCTAGCCCAACTATTAATTTTTTCTTCTTGTCATATTCTAGTCGTGGTAGTGGCCGAGCTGAAAGCAGTTATAATCCAATCCTTCAAGAAGACTTGAGTTACCATCAAGAAACTGGGGTGAATGATTTTTCTCCAGGCGGCGAAGACTACACAGTTCAAACAAATCAAGGGTTTAATTCCATGTCTCTAAGCTCCGGCCAGTGCACCACCACTTGTCAAGGATTAGCTACTTTCCCTGTTAGCTCAACCTCATATGTCTACCCTACTACTTTGCTGCAAACTTTGTTTGATAATAACTCACCACCGGAGCAGTCTGCTTATGATGATGGATCAATGAATAATTATTCATCGAATGAAAATAATTATCTGACAAATCTAGCTGAATTTTCGCCTTCTTTGCCCAAATTCTCCTCCATGGTGAAGCCAAAGCAACATGTATCTGGCCAGGTGCATTTATCCAACAACACGCCTTTCTGGAACGCTAATTCGGCCTCAGCACTAAATGATATTAGGGCCAGTGTTTTTAGTTCAGCACAGTCACAATTCCTCCCATCGACATTTGAAGAGAAACCAAAGTGCCCTAACCTCACTCCCAAGGTAAACATGGTATTTGCACTTTCATGTATATTCCATGTAAATCACTATAAGGCTTTATTTTGTGAGAGACTTAAAAATATTGTTCTTGAAATTTTCAGTCCAATCAAGAAGAAATTAGAAACTCCGGCTCAGTGGTGAAGAAAATTTGCAATGAACCTGTATTCAAAAGACCACGCCTCGAAACACCATCACCATTACCCACTTTTAAGGTACGTACAATGTAAATTTTATCAAGCTTTTGCTTAAAGTATGAGAAGATGATTGAAAGTAAGATTTTAGAGACATGTGTACGAATTCAATCCTAGTTCATTGATTTTCAGGTGCGAAAAGAGAAACTAGGGGACCGAATTACTGCCCTCCAGCAACTGGTTTCACCTTTTGGAAAGGTAATTAATAAAAATCTTTTTGTTTTTAGTTAATTAATTTTCGGCATATTTAAAGAAAATACTTCATTTTCCTTGAACATATGAATTTAACCTTGAACAAATGTTGCGCAGACTGATACTGCGTCGGTTCTCCATGAGGCTATCGAGTACATCAAGCTCCTTCATGATCAAGTCAATGTACATATATATGTTTCATTTTCAACTTCAGTATATGATTATTTATTTATTTATTTATTTTTACAATCCCTTTGAATGCCAAAAGAAGAAAATGAAAAATAAAATAAAATTATTTGCATTGTTCATATATATATTCTCGCGAGGGCTGATGTTTGATAATTTCCTTTTATCTTTTCAGGTTTTAAGTACACCATATATGAAAAACGGAGCATCGATGCAATGCCAGCAGGTATGAGTGAGATCCTCTCATCAATTTAATTTTATTCGTCGATAAATTTTTTCTCTTACTATCAATCAATATATAAGTCTAGTCTTTTCTAATTTAACATGTACTGTTGAGTAGGTTGTGAATAATCCTACAAGTTTATGGGCTAATTTTCTTCTTTTGATTTCCTTGTTTGTAATGTATTAATGTATTAATGTATTGTCTTGTTTGGTTTCTCAATAATTGGAAATGAATTAGATTGTAAACGATTTCATTCATTGGCTTCAGATTCCTGAAAAAGTGAAAGAGACCGAAGGAACCAAACAAGACTTAAAAAGTAGAGGTCTTTGCCTCGTCCCCGTATCAAGCACCTTTCCAGTTGCTGCAGAAACTACGGCAGATTTCTGGACGCCAAATTTCGGAGGCACATTCAGGTAGAACATAACGGATCGCGGCGCGATGTCCCCTAGCTAAAGAAACTTCAACACAGCTGATTTTCTACAGCCATACAATTAAGTCGACACAAGAATAAAGCACATTAATTTTTTTTTCTTTTTAAGTAGCTTTTTCACTATTTTAAGTAATACTTCTCTTCTAATTAAAATAGTGAAAAAGCTATAGAAATGAAGAGAAATGCATACATACAAAGCCTCGGGTCAGATTGAGAAAACGGATAGTCTAATATTCGTTCCGTTCTGATCAAAAGTACGTAGACTCTTTGCCCGGAGGAAGCCGGAGTTTACAAAAAAAAAAAAAAATTAAAATCAAAGAAACAAAAAGGAGTAGTGTAGTACAAGGGTAAATGAAGAAAAGGCAAAGAAAAAGTGCAGGAGGAAAAAAGAAGTAGAAAGCAAAGTGACAGGCAATGCTGGGCCAGCTGAAGTAGCTATATAGGCTAGATAATGATTAAGAGTGGGCTGTGTATTAAGGGTAGTAATCAGTTTTAATGATTATAATTAGTATATATTTGAAGTTATTAGGTCAAGAGCAGGGGCGGTTAGGAATTAGGAACAGGTGCTAAACTGAGCTGGAGTGAGTTAATCGGGGTTGGCTTTAATTTATTGTGGGGATTATATATGAGTTGGAGCTCAATTTGGGGATTTAATTTTGTTCTTCTTTTCTGTATATTATAAATGTACTTCATATTCTGTATGTAAAGGTGTTGCTATTGATTATAAAAGAATAGACAATAGCATGTTATTTTCAGAAGAATAAAGTGTGTGTGTGTGTGTGTATGAATATCATTTGATTGGTTGGCTTACTTTTGGTTTTGTTTATGTATTTAATTTTCAGAAATGCATAATGGAAGTCAGCGGGTATTCCATTATCCTAAAATTAATCTTGTGGGCTAGACTCCATTTTGTTCCTATAGGAACTATAGGAATCAAAGATACAGTAACGAAAAAATTTACTGTGTTGGGAGATTCAAAGACACAGTAAAAATATTTTCAGTACTGTGTATTTGAATC
>JAOTQG010128976.1:0-10005 GCA_025631175.1 Iris virginica
TGGGCAATCCCATGAAGCCCAATTTTACATATGGCCCATTTACGGGCTGCCTATAAAAATTTCGTATTTAATTTTTGCCAAATAACAAGGGCAATAATGTAACTTGAAATCAGGATTACCATTTTTATTCTTCTTTTTTTTCTTCCACTTTTGTTTCCTTTTAACTCTTATCATTTCATATCTCTTTTCTTTTACATATTTTCTGTTATTTTGAACAATAATAATAATGCTAATTAAATAGATAAAAGGACCTTTTAACTTTAATCCTACCAAATATTTCATTTTTTTCTCGCAAAATAATACCCTTCTGTCCCAAAAAAAATACGGTACTCAAATGCCTCGTCATCTAATTTATGACGCGCATGAATGAATTAACGAGATTCCCACTGTGTCTATTATCCAACGAAACCACGGCTAAGGGAACGGGCTTGGCAGAATCAACGGGGAAAGAAGATCCTATTGAGCTTGACTCTAATCCGACTTTGTGAAATGACTCGAGAGATGTAGTATAAGTGGGAGCATTCGTGCAAAAGTGAAATACCACTACTTTTAACGTTATTTTACCTATTTTCATTTCTCAGCTCTTTGAACGTTATTTTACCTATTTTCATTTCTCAGCTTTTGAAGGTGAATGGTTTTTCCGCGCCTGATTCTGGGTTGACATCTACGTTATAGATTTCATTACTATTATGAGATATTCCCATTTTGAGAAGGAGCTTGATACCATCCATCGGTTGAGAGCGAGCTAGTATAGACTGTGTTCCACAGCCTGATCCTCGGTTTGTCAAGCCGTGACACCAACTGCATTACAACCGAGTATAACTACAGCATAATCAGACTCTGTTCAATCCTCTTGATGGAAGCTGAAACTAAAAATAGACTCTGTTTCAATGAAGAATCAATGCTACACTATCATAACCTTTAATTTGTATTTCTGTATACACCAAATCCACCATGGTCAAAAAGCCACTGGATTCTAAGAAGAAATAAAAGAAATAGAACATGACATTCTGCAATCAGATTCGCCTTCTACATCTGTGAATCTAACATCTACAACCTATTCCTAACATGTACAAACGCTTGGTTAATGATCGGGAACAACCCCCATGAAACCTAACACCAAAGAATCCCATAACAATCACCACTCCCCCCTCTCAAACAGTCCTCACTCTCTCTTCATAGACGTCATGTGAACCAGGAATTTTCAGGGTAAGCTAATCTTCAACAGGTAGATGGTTGAAAAAGGGCACGGCTATGAAAAGGAGGTGGCTGTGATAAAAATGAAACTATATAACAAGGTGGATATCATCCATAATGGGAGGAGATTGTGGCGGAACAGCAAAAGATTCGGCCTCTGGTACTTCTAGAACCTTCCTAGCGGTTGCATGAGATTCTTCACCATGCCCAATCTTTCTAGAGGAGATTACCCTCGATTCAACGGCTCTAGAAGTGTTACTACTCTTGATGGAAGACAAAATTTTGTCCTGGGAGTGACTTGTCTGTTCTGCCGATGCAATTACAGAAGTGAAAGTGCCAGATTCTCTCAATCCTTGAGCAATAACCTGTAAATAACAAACATCTATGAGACACACAATAAAGGAACTATGGGCTTGCACAACCACATACTTGTATTCAGAACCAATTCAACTCACCATGGGAGCATAAATGCGAGTAAGAATGCCTTTCTTCAGAAGTTTCGTATTTAGAGCCTGGTCAGTCCATACAACATGTTCACGATACCTAAAGCACGAAAAGGGAATGAAAAAGTATACTTGTAAGCTATAAGATCAAGATAACATGCATTGAAGTATACATAGTTTTTCAGACTCGGTCCTTTTAAAATACATAAGAAATAACACATCTTCACTTTATTCATAGATGTTTCCACAACTTCTTGCTATACATTACTTTTGTCATTGGTACAAACATCCTTTGTTGGCTTGCATGCCATTTACTGGTTAAATTAACCATTCTTGCATTAAAAGAAAGCTTATTTAAAAATTTAAAAAAATGTAAACAGCAACAACTATTCCTCTAGTTTTTGATCAGAAAGCCTGATATTCTCATGAGAAGTTACAGGCAGGCTTCACCATTTATTAGTTCTATAACTGAAAGTAAAACTTATGCATAAAAAGGGTGTGAATGACAATTTTCCATCAACAATAAAACAACGGAGTAAAGAACATCATGTTGAAATGGGACTCTGTATAAAAACAGTGGGTAGGAACTTCCACCCTTTTCAAGTGGAGAACACCTTTTCCAACATGATTCAACTCTTATACTATAATGAAGTCAAAACTAGAATTCAGCGATGGGAGTAAACAGGCAAGAAAGTAAAATGGAAATCATATCAGACAGAGGTCTGGTCTGAACGCAAACAATTTTCAAGGACTTGATTTCAAAGCATCCAAGAATAATGACCCTATGGTTTTAAATAAGATAAACAAGCGATACCATAAAGCACAAGCTAAATTCCATTGTAAATGAATGTGCTGGAAACCAACAGCTAGCCTAGTCAGTAGATGTCTTATGATCAAACAAATGAAAAAATAAAAAAACAAAGTTGAATATTACCAGCTAAGCATTTCCTCCTCCGTAGCAGTTGATGCAATTATGAATGCCTGTAGAGCAGAAACTTGGTAAGGTTGCAGAAAGCATAATTGTATGCATAAAATATACTGTTCAGCTCAATAACTCTCTTAAAAAGAAAAATCCTTGTAGTGTGATGCGGACTTCAACAAGATCATGACTGTATTACAAATAAACAGCAATGAAATCAAGTCATCCCAGATATATAAGCCAACACTATATACTCCCCATTATAACATATGGCCTAATATACCAATGATGTATATATAGTGAATGTACTCGGCTAACTTTTAAGCAGACTACAATTTAATAAAGGTGAAGGTATATGCCCATGACAAACCCATGACACTCATAATCATAAAGAACAACAGTTTGTCATTATTTTAAACGAGTATATGCCCGTGTCCGTGCCCGAGGGTACGGTGCAGGAAAGAAAAGTTAGTGTAGTTTGACTGTTTGAAGTTTGAATCTTGAATGAGTTTGAATTTTTACTGTCTTCTTTGTAAAATGTTCTTTTATTGGTTTGTAATTTTTTTCACATGGATTGAAATATTCAATGGCGAGATTAAAATCTTTTAAGGGTTTAAACTGAAAGGCTGATTTTACTGTTTATAGTGTCACTATCATGAACAGTAAAATCTGCCTTGTTTTATACTATAGATTACTAATTTTGAAAGTAGAGGGGAAGTTCTAATTTAGCATTTAAACGGTGTACAAACATAACACTAGCAAACAACTAATTAGTCTTAAATGTTATGGTTAGAAAGTGAAACCCAATTCAGAACAGGCCAAAAAAGACAATCCGATAGCACCTTTTGAAGTAGGACCAAAAGGGCAAATAAAAGGTAAACATATGCACACGAACTCACAGCTCTGTCGAATTCTAACATGAAGCATCTTTTGACATCTTCTTTTGTAGGCTTACAGCCACACCGATCACGCCTTGATGTCAGATCCGAAAACTTCGTGTAGGTGTAATGCAAAACAGCTGCCTCCTCCAATTTGATCTCGCTACATATGGATAACATAGTTGTGTTAGTACAGTGCTGGCCACATGTTCTCACCAAACCCATGATTATGAGAAACAATGATATGAGGGGTCAAAACAAACACGCTGATGTAAGGTGCGAGTGAGCTTATGGTTATAACTCAAATAGAAATTGCTTGCAATATGGAGAGAATGATGCAGTTCAAACAAGACAAGTAACTGGCCAAATGGATGGAACTAAAGCGGCATACTTTGGTGTCTTCATATAGTTGTGCCATCTATGGGCACCATTAGGACGAAGATGATGCTGAACTCGAGCAGCTGACTTCCCATTCCCATATGTCAAGAAGTAGTTTGGATTACCGCGAGTTGCTTCTTTATAGTTGCCAAAATACGTGTCTTTCACAAGGTGGTCATAATTTTTCTTGAACATTGAGACCTACAGAAACATGTTTAACTTATCAGAAAATGAGGTGTTAACTAGAGAAGGATGAAACTATAAAGCATGTTCAGGCTTGTAAAAAACAACAGATTACAAGTCCCAAAAAGCATACAAAATATTGCTATGATATTTCCATAGTCAGTTATTACCAGAAAATGGACACTCCTTTTTGTTAAGATATATTCTCAAAATTAAAAACTCAATTAGGGACGGGTGCCGGGCAGGAATATTAGCTTAATTGCATTGGACGCAGAAACATGTGGTGCTTGTCCCAACCCTGGCCCATCCCAAGGATCTGTCCCATCTTCGGGACCTGCAGGTTAACCTCTCGGCATAGGTCTGGCTTTGCTCTCTCTAGTGGCAGAGAAGTGAACTATGTCCAAGAGCATGTGACGGGTTTGCAAGAGATTACTAATGAAATTTTCTGTAAGTACCATGAAAAGGGTTCAAATAGAAAAGACAACCCTATCAGATGATATTCTTTCAATGTGGAACATAGTTGTCATATGACTCATTGTAATATTTGACAAACCCATATGACTTGATAATTCTCCCTGTACATGATTTGGAGTTGCTGTAGAACAGTAGAACTGAACAAACGTCACCTGAATTGGCCCCATGAGTAATGAATGAGAATCGTAATCGCTTCCAATTTGGTCCCTCGATCCAGGTTGGTTTTGGTTGGACCTCATAATTACATTATCTTTTTTTTTCATATGTCCCTCTCCCCCTTAGGGTGGTTGGTCATTCTATGCCTCCACCACTCAGGGCTTTTTCTCTACAAAAAGAACATATCTCTTCTACTCCATCCCTTCCGATTTAAGTGTCCTAGTTGAATGGGCACATAATTTTAGGAGATGCTTTGACCTTTAAAATGTGTGGGTCCAAGTAAAATGTGAGGCTCTAATGCTTTGTTTTTGCTCTATAAAAGGAAAGTTCTTAAAGAGTGCACTTATTTTGGAACATCCCAAAACAAAACAGTGGACACTTAAATCTGAACGGGGGAGTATTATTCTTTGAAAAGTACTTTTCTAATTTATCAATTCCTTTGGTTTTTCGGATTAGTAATAAGACTCCCCGTGTTTCAAACAAACTATTCCTTGCGCGGGTGTTCCAAAATAAGTGCAAACTTTGAAAATTCCTCATTGTAGGAGCCAGAACAAAGATTTGGGTCCATGAGTGTTTCTTACATCCACCACCTAAGTTACTTAAGTCCACAAGTTCTTTCATTTCATAGAGTCAGATGGTTTGTCAAGAACTATAAGTCAAACATGACACTTATTTATAAAATTGAGGGAGTGTATTATATCATTAAAACTCCCATTCATCTATTCCAAAAAAATTATCCCGCTTCCCTTTTACAGGTATCCCAAAGAAAAAATAGTGGCACTTCTATAAAAGGCTAAAAATTTAGTGTGATTTAGAAATTTTAGAAGCATGTAAGGCGATATCCTTTAAAATTGTGAAATGTACAGATTTCACAATTTATTTGGGAAGGATGGAGTAATATAGAGTACTCCTCTATCTAAAATGACTGTCAGTTCCGGAAAAAAAATATCCCAAATAGAGTGTCAATGTTCTTATGAAATTACTAAATTCACGTTAACCTATTGTGTTTCCTTGCCCACTTGCAATGCTACGATGGTACCACTAAGGACGATCAAGTGATTGTTCTATTAATATTGCTTGTCCATCAACTTCCTTAGTTTTCACAAAAAGCTCAGACTTGGCACTCATTTTGGGACAGTAGCAAGTTATGTCCTAGTACTTACTAATTATTAATTAATATATTAGTAATTTGTTCAACGTAGTTCTTTACACTTTCTTGAGTTCTTATTACTTAATCGTTAGTGTTTTTACTTAATTTAAGTTGATTTTCATATCTTATTACTTATCCAATACTAAAACAAAAAACAGATTTTCTACATCACGAATTGATGATTTAGAATTTAAGAAACAGAAACATGGCATCACAATGGGACTCTCCTTCACATTCCGTTCCATGAAAGGCGTTGGTCTTATGTTAGCCACATAATCATGTTCCTAACATTTGTTTTACATCAACATTATGCTACAATATAATTTTCTCAGAACAAATGATAACTCTACGAGTTCGGGATCTTAATTATCATTCTATTTACATTTTCAAGTCATCGATTCAATATTCAATTCAACTAATGTTTACCAATCGCCATTTCAGCTCATGACTTAACAGCTATGATGAGGAAGCACCTAGGATCAAGATGGTTGAAAAATTGAATGGTAAGATAGAGAGGAGCTTTTATGCTGCCTGTTTCGAATTAGCCCAATAGCTTGTGGAGAAAGCAAATTGCAGATTGTCTGATTTCAAAATAAGAGGCTTCAATATAGTTATATACTGTTGTTGCTATTACCTAGCAGTTACCCTGTTCTAGTTCATTATTTCTTGTACATCATATAGTACAATTTAGAGCCTTCTATCCTAGCTTATTGCTTAGGAGGTCACAAGTCCTACACTAGCACCAATTTCTATGAGATCCAAAATCAGGTGTACAAGGAGTATAATACTCATGTCGATCTTTGCCCTCCACATCCTTTCATTATTACAGAAGACATAGATAAGGAAAAAAACCAAAAATACAGATGAATGCAAATAATTGTTCTACACTTCTACTTGAAACAAGCTTGGGGGGAAACCAATACAGATAGAATGGATAAAAGAATCTTACCTCACCAAAAGGATCCTTTATATCATCTCGTTCAACACTACTCTCCTAGGGGGTTGGAGACAATTGGAAAAAAGCATTCATGTGAGCATCCTTTTTCAAGGAATGGTTGATGATATAATGAATAGATAATTCATATTGAAAAAACTGGCCAATGATTGATATAAAAATGGTCCTACTAAATAGAGATAAGTAATAATCACAAGCCAAATGACTCACATAATTGGGAAACACAACCATATCAACATTTGCAGGCACTTCTGACAGCAGTTTTCTCAGAGAGTATTCACGAGCGCCGGCTGGATGTATTAACTCATCAGTGTCGAGATGAAGAATCCAGTCCATCCCAGCATCCTGGATACAATGTAGACAAAATAATGAACTTTTTCATGGCATATTAACAGCCAGATAAAAGTACATTATTATAGAAGCAAAAGTAGAGAGAGAGAGAGAGAGTTAATCATACTCTTGCCATGACAATAGCCATTTCCATGTTGAGGGATTGCTTGACAAATAACTCATAGTTGCAGGGTTTGTAGAAAAAGCTTGACAACCAGGTTTCGTTCCAGATTCGGCTAAAAAAACACAGTTCGATGGATTAGTAGGAATTTTGCAGGATTGTATACAAGAAGCTTAGTATAGAAAACTACATGGTAGATTCTTGGGATAAAAACAGCTGATACAACAATAACAAGGCTGGAGAACATCAGGATCTAACTTCGAATTGAAGGTTGTTCAAAGTCGGTAATTCTTGGAGAACTGGTAAATACCTACTGTAGCAGCAAGACCAAGTTGTTCTTTCAAGTTAGAAATGAGATAACATTCCATGCAAATGATGGTAACTTCATTGCTGTACAGCATCCATTAAGTTGAACTAGCAAGTTTTTAAATCAGTATTTTGTTTTTCTTTCTTTTCATAAGAAAAGAACTGTCTGAGAATAGCGAAAGATACGAGAAGATGGACAAGAAATCCATCATGAAAACAAGAAACAAAACTATACAAGTTGTTCAAATACTAAAAGAGCAAAGATGCCCAATTCCCATCCAACTAAGAGCAAACAAAACGCATTTAGCAAATTCAATATTGGTACTTCACACCTTTTATCCTTTTATGCAAAGAATAAAAACTTATAAGCACCAAAAGAGCACAGGAACATTTAGTTGAAGACTTGAAGTAATCATTACTGGATTGAAATTTCAATCCATTTTAAAGCTTGTTAATGTTATCTGTACTGCAAGGATGAAAAACAATCAGATAATTGATTAAATTTATGCAGTTTAGGATGGACCGGACCGAAAGGTAAAAAAAAAGGATTCATGTAGCCAAACCAAGTAACTGCACAAAGACCGAGTTAAGTTGAGTATCACAGTTTAGCTTGCTGATGATCTATGGGTCAAATAGTTCAGAATCTGACAAAAGGCCTGTGGAGCTAAAACATTGGACAGGAAGGTTGAAAATCATCTCCTTAAGGGAGAGACATATTAGTTCACTTGATGATCCGCCGTAACCTTGCTCATCAGTGTAAGAAAGCATTACCTTTTTAACAAAAATTTCTATGTAAATATGTACGGGAAAGACATTCTTTATGTCATCTAGTGTGAAACATCCTACTGAAAAACAAACCTTTTTGCTTGTTGTTCCTCTAATTCTCTCGTCCTATATATCACCTTTATCCCCTGAAATAAGAGGTAAGCAAATCAGAGATTTTGAAATTACAAATCAGAAAGATCAAGATGTAATCATGTAAATGGTAAAGAACTAAAGACTGAAAGCTGAAACTCACAGAGATGGACTCTAGAACTTTTGATACACTTGGGGTTGCAGCTTTTCCCTCCACAAACAAGAAAAAGTTACTAACACCAATAACCTTATGATAAAATATCCATGGTAAAGTCTGCTCTAAGCCAGCAGAAGTACTTGTAGTCACACATATCTGCAACATGGAAAAATTACAGCGGTTTAAATGAGAGAGATGATTGACACCCCGAAAACAATGTAAAAAAGAAGAATCAAAGTTCAATACTCGTTTACATATACCCTCATGAAGCAAAAAGGAGCAGTAAACTGAACTGACACAAACACAAAATAGGAGATAACGGCAGTCTAGCATACATGAAATTGCAGAAAAAGCATCCACTCAATGAAGGAAAAATCAGCCAAAGCTCTTAAGCCTGTATATTTGTTATTGAGATTTCATTAACTAAGCCAAAGTGTAGGAGAAAAGTAATTGTTGAAATTGAAATATTTGAGATTTTCTGTCCTCACAATTGACAACTTTTTAAGTTACTGACAGGAACTCCTGACATCACCAACCGAAGGAAAGAGAAGTTATTCAGAATTTATTCTCTCTTGCTAACTAAGACTGCTCAACGTACATCGGACTTAAGCTCAGATTGACACACCTACATTACCTACATCGCCTATAGAAGCTCATTCAGATGGAAGGAGTAAACAGTGAAGGAAAAGACATGTATGCTTTGAGCAGACATGTAGGAACCTTATGGAATCCACCCATGACCGGTCACCTCTATTTCCAGTAATTGGTTCCAATTAGCACAAGCACTTACATAAGTATTTCATTTTGGGATGGTAAAAATGTTTCTATGCTATCAGCTATCCTTAAGTTCCATTTTCTATTATTTACAGCGCTGGAAACCATAACAATAATCCCAGTTTCATCCATAATTAACAAGACAACACACAAGCAATTTGTATGGAACAACTATTGCACATTCACAAGAATTTGCCTAATCCCAAGTAACATAACTAATCTCACTATAGATTTCTCAAAATGTATTGTTCAACCCAAGGACTATATCAACACTTCTTTAGGTAAGCTAGATCAATCTTTTTTCGCTACTCTGCTCTGTCCATATCGAGATTTTTTTTAAACCGCCCTTCACTCATACCCTTCTTGATTAGTATCATCCTGCTAATGTTTTTGATTTCCCCCCTTGTTACCGGGAACTCCCATCTACCCTCGTCCCGCGTTCCGGATCCCACGTCCTGGAATCGGCGTCATTTGTGTCCTGCGTCCCTTGGGAACACGACCCAATTCTCTAAAACCATGGAACCAGAAAATAAAAGTGTATTGAGAAACATATATATATACACATAGATTTATATATATATATATATATGTATATATGTCCTGATAGTCTGATATGTAAATACACATATCTATATATACATGTATATATATACATTACAACATAAATATAGATGTATTTCTCTCTCTCTCTCTCTCTCTCTCTCTCTCTCTCTCTCTCTCTCTCTCTCT
>JAOTQG010128987.1:0-20437 GCA_025631175.1 Iris virginica
GTAGTATTATTTTACTTAGCAACTAGGGGATGATGATGCTATTTTAGCTGATGGCATGCAATTACTTTGTTGGGAAGCTAATCTCGTTCTCTTAAATGGTTCCAATTGTGTGCTGATTTGATATTTTCTATCACAGAAAACCTCAGCATTGTTGCTTTTAAGACTGGCATTTCAGAGTCTCGGAGTTGTCTATGGAGATTTGGGGACTTCTCCCTTATATGTGTTCTATAATACCTTTCCAAATGGAATTGATGATCCAGAAGAACAGGTTATTGGTGCTCTTTCCTTGATCATATACTCGCTTACGCTTATACCGCTCCTGAAGTATGTTTTCATAGTCTGCCGGGCAAATGACAATGGTCAAGGTGAGCTTATTTCCTATAAATGATTGTGCGATTATATTGTTAAGAAACTAATGGAAGAATGCTACTCACTCGACTCTGAAAAGTTTTGCTCGAATTAGCAGCTTAGCACACGGCTTTATATAAGCGGTTTGAGTCTACCAATAAAAAATAAAATCGTGGACACTAACCACTTAGGTTTAGGTCCAAGAAAAATGTGGACATGGACCTTTCTTCAATTCCCAATAATGAAAGTTTGAAAAGTGGACAGCATTTGTGGATCATCCCAAAAAAGAACAGTGGACAGTTTTTTAAGATAGGAGGTTGAACTTTTTCTTGGAGAAAATACATGTTTACCTATTTCTTATGCCTCAAACCCCTGAACTAAACCACACCTATTTCCTGTGTATATAGATGCTCACTAGCTTAAAACTAGCTGTACTTGGGAGCAGAGAAGTGACCTCTTGTCATATTATAAATGTAAGTGTCGAAATACATTAATTAATTCAGCAGATTCTCTAGGATCAATCTACACAATTTCTCCTTTATCACCTGGCCTTCTACCTACAGTGTCATGAGCCAACTTCAACCGAGGTTAACGCCCAAGACATTGACAGGGATGATTATAACTCGCTTCGTAGTGATTAATAAATTGATTCCAAATTAGAATACTTGCTTATGAGTTTTATGTTGGAGCTGCCAGTAAGGCTTACATCCATTCTTCGTCATACCAATGTTTGGATTCATGTTCATAAGATGCTCATAGAGAATTTGACAATGTTCAGTGCTAGCTAGTAACTATCAGGCTACGTTAGTAACGTAACCGAATCCATTTATCTTATTGAGGCATGGAACTTTCTGTATGAGGAGAAATGATTAAAAGAGTACTCAATCTTTTAACATCAAATTGATAGAACATAGAAGAATGTATTCTGACTTTAGTCTCTACGAAAAGGGGTGGAATCTATCGACTACGAGAGTGAACCACAATATTTCTTTGCATAAAAGAATCGCTGGTACCACTTATTTTCCACCAAGCAGCTTTTATCATGAGATGTTTTAGGGTGGATTTCTCTCCTAAATGCTTTTTTCCTTTATCTCTTTTCTTGCCCAAAGTGGCGGTAATTAAGTTCCTTCATGCTCATAAAGGTAGTGATTAATGTCCAGTAGCAGTTATGATGCAAAACTTAATCTAATTGACATGCTTTTGATGATTAATAATATGATTTACCTGGAACTGTGGAATTAGAACATGGATGATATCTTAACATGGCACCTTTTCATTTGGAAGACAGCCTTTGACAATACGCGGGGAAGAGTATGCTACTGAAACTATTGGTGAATGTTAGTTGTGCAGGCCTTTCATGGACATGAAGATGTGCAATAGTGTGGCGTTGTGCCAGGCTCGATACTCTCGCAGTTCATTTGACAAGGCTGTAATTGTGGTTAAAGAATGTAGCAAAACAGCTAAATACTTGTGTAACAACATGAAAGCATCATAAAGCAACGTAAACACGCATAATTTTTTAGGCAAAAATCAGAAAGCGTTCTTAGAAGCATGGTAAGCTAACGCATCACAAACAACAATGCTAAGCTGAAAACCCGGTATAATATCACAAAGGGACATCTAATCTAGCTGTCAGTATGGACGCATTAATGGTGGTTTTTGAAGTGAAATTGGAGATGGGTCGTGGTTCTACAATCATAGTTAGATATTTACCGCTAATGCTTGCAAAGAAATATCAACTGTAGTAAAACGGAAAATGTAATGAAGAGAAAGAACGGCAAGACAATTTGAGCTTGAGAAGCTTAATTTATGTACAACCTCGCAACTTGCCATACCATAGTTGACAAGTCGTGTATCATATAGTGAATCGAAGGTCCCCGAAATTGTAAATCATGTCATGCATCATAGAGTAAGATACAAACCACATGTTAAAGTTTTTTAATTAATCCTAAAATAAAAAGTGAATCTCACAGCCATCATTTTCTTCGGTGGCCCATAGCTTGGAGTTTATGGTGTGAGTTGTTCGCTATTCTAAGAGAGAACTGGGGGTGCCCCTCATCTGACGAAGATTTTCTTTGTACAAGGTTTAGAGGTTTCGGGGAAGATAAGGATGCTGCTTGCCAGTGGAATTGTGCTATTTTCAGTATGGAAAGGATATGCAAGGTTTTTTCGTAATCAGGCTGCATCCTTTCCCGTGTTCAAAGGAAGCATTCATGCATCTTTATGGGCTCGACGATGTCAGTGTCAACGGGGTGTCGGTGTCAGACATGTATATAGATTTGCACCAGTGATTCACTAGTTTAGCTTGGTGCTTTTTCTTGGGTTTGTACTATAGGGTTTTACTTTTATTTCCCTTTTACTGCTTTTTGTCCTTTAGGACTTGTCCTCCTCCTTTGTACATTCTATTCCTAATAAATTTCTTCCTTAATATAAAAAAAAACACTGAAATAAATAGAATACTGTCACTGGCTAGACTTGATGTAAAAGTATGCAAAGAGTCCACATTTGAAATTAAACCTTCTTTGGGTACTTTTACTACTTTATATTTTTTATGGTTGTACTAAAGTTATCCTTTCCCCCTACAATATGCTAGAGAACTATCATATTTTGAATATTAAAGGAAAAAACTTGATAAAAAATAAAATATTTTAATTTTAATTTCTGAAAGTGGACTTTTTCATTGAAACATCCCAAAACATAACAGTGGACTCTTTGCCCGAAGTAGAGGGAGTGTTATTTACATTATATACTATTTCAGATTCACCTTGTAGATAGATATACATGGACCTATGTATCGTGAATCGTATTGCATATGGTTCGCTTTTCATAAGATAGTATCAAGTATCAACTATGTCCTTCCCATCAGACTAGCCATGCGCTAGACTGACAAGGACACTTTGTAGCACTTGTTACGTTGATGTGCTTGCAAAACAGTCGAGCAGCAACATCTTAGCAGCTTGCCGGCACAGAAACCAGCTAGGGATGAAAAAGAGCTGGGTTGCAGTAGTGGGCACATTAGACAGTGAGTGAGCAACTTAAAGTCAGCAGTATACAGGGATGCCTTACAGCCACCAGCAGCTGGGCAATGAACAAACAGCAGCAGCAATGGACAGCTAGGTAGCACGTGTACCAGCAGCGGGCAGCGCTTGGAACCAGCATTGCGACACTTTCAGCATCCGGCATGGGCAAAACATACAGCTTGGCCTTGACGGGATGGCTTGCAGTCTTGCAACTGAATTGGTAGCAAAGCCTATAGTATGCTTCTAGGTCAAGTCAGCTGAGTTGTCGGTAATTGTTGCTTGATGGAACAACTAAAAAAATGAGTAATAACCCCCAGAGACTGGTACGATTCAATTCAACATTTTGTTCTTTTAAAATAAACCTGCAACTCCAGTTACACGGTATGGCTGGGGAGACTACATATTTTTGTCCGGTATAGATACTTACCTTCCTCACCCACCAACCCTCCTCCCCGAAAAGGTTGTGTGATTATCCTGCATTTCATGAATAGGGTTTAACTAAATACAAATGGAAAAAGTTACGGATTAGTTTTTGAATGGAAAAGCTAACAAAGAAAATACGTCTCATATTACTTTACTGTTATGTTCCTTCTCAGCTGTACGAGAGAATCAATCTATCAAGTATCAAATAATTTACCCGTGTGACGATGATAAATACTGTTTCATTGTCAGAGGTCTGAATATCGCCTCCAAATTTGCATTCCTGAATTTTGCTTTCTCATTCTCCAAATTGTCAATGTTTATAGAGAATTATGATCCAGCTCCTTGCTGTTGGTCACTTATCCCGAAACTCATCCCCTTCATGTTGCAGGTGGAACCTTTGCTCTCTATTCAGTGCTTTGTCGACATGCGAAAATAAAGACAATTCCTAACCAACATAGAACTGATGAAGAATTGACAACTTATAGTCGCAACACATTCCATGAGCAGTCGTTTGCTGCAAAAACCAAGAGATGGTTGGAAGCACATGCATTTAAAAAGAGTGCACTTCTTATCCTTGTCCTTGTTGGTACTTGCATGGTGATTGGAGATGGAATTCTCACTCCTGCTATATCAGGTTTATCTTAGTTCATTACTCACTTACTACAATGTGCTTCGTAATGAGGAACTTTGTTGCATTTTTTTTTACAGTCACGTTAGTTTTCATTTCCTGTGTTAGCACATTACTTCCATACAAGTATCCTTTATTTACATTTTACATATACAACTATATGAAATTTAGTATGGTACAATTTTGGGAACTTATAATGGGAAAACATGTTAAACAGATGAGTGATAGTTTCTGTGAATATCCTCAACCTCCCAGCATCAAATATCTGTTTTTATAGAAACATGAAATATATTTGCCACTATCCACACCGGTGGGAGTGGGAGGTCGAAGTAACGTGGAGCTCAAGCATGTTCCTCATGCAGACCGTAGTATACAACACAAAACATTCTTATGGTGCTCTTATTGTTACTTATGAGTGTGATTTCTTTTGTTCTGAAATCCCTTAATCTGGAACCTTTTGCAAATCCTTGAATTCCCTACCGCTTAATGTTTCGACACAAAGAGTCTCTTTCTCTCATGCCCGTCGACAATGAAATTTCATTAAAATTAAGAGCAATACACCCAAAAACAACCACTCACTGGGGCTCAACCAGAGAGGGATACCCAAGACAAATAAAAGAAAACATAGAAGAACCAACCGAAACGGAGAGGAAATGACCAAATTCGAGAAAGAGCAAAAGCCAAACAAAAAATAACACTGGAAAAAAACAGAGCCATTCAAATAAAGGCGTGAAACAACCTCGTAGTAAATGTTATTCAGCAGGCATAATCGTGAAGAGTCCACCACACTCTTCCAAGCCCGGATCACATTTCTCTTCTCAAGACACCAAGTATATATAGCAATCAATCAAGAGGCAGCTATGTGAGAGATAATTCTTTGAATATGCCTGAAACAAACTTGGCCTGAATAATCAATCAAGCTACCAATTTCACAGACATGTTGCCATAACTCCGAGGTCTATCCTTCACTTTAGAAACCCATCTCACAGCAATCTTCAAATGCAAGTAAAATTGTAGCTTAAACTAAATTTGCTAACCTCCTTTTTATGAGAATTCTCAAAGCATTGACTTCAACTTCTGCACAATTAGAATTTCATATACCAAAAAGACCATAAAAAACCTCTGATCCTATTTATTTGAGGAAGAGTTGGTTTAAAAGGGGGAACAATATGTTTATTGTGGTGTCATTGGTTGCAGAAATGTTCTCTCAATTACTCTTATCATTTCTTAAGGCAAGTGCAAGTGCAAGTGCAAGTCATGACATAGTGAGTCCCCATTCCTTACCAAAAAATAAATACCCAACTAGAACAGTATGGTCCTTATGTGATGTTAATAGGGGATACGACAAATTGAGCATGAATGATTTTCCATCTTCTGGCTCCACTGTCAAATCATTAATGCAAACCATTTATCAGTTCTTTCAGCTTCTGGAGGGATCAAGGTAGACCACCCAGAGATGAAAAATGGTATATCTCTTGTCTCGAAACTGAACATTTTCCATTCATTTGCTTCTTTACATTGCAAGTTTATAGTCATAACCATTTGTTTCCATTGACACCTTATTGTTTTTGACTTGCACGTTACATAAATCTATTCAATGTTGCAGGTGTAGTTGTACTGGTTGCAGTTGTATTACTTGTGGGCTTGTTTAGCATGCAACACTATGGTACGGACAGAGTTGGTTGGCTCTTTGCCCCAATTGTACTGCTTTGGTTTCTCATGATTGGAGGTATTGGAATCTACAACATCTGGAAATTTGACAGCCGTGTATTGAGGGCTTTTTCACCTTTATACATATTCCGATACTTTAAAAGGGGCGGAAAAGGAGGCTGGACTTCGCTTGGAGGCATCATGCTTAGTATCACTGGTTGTTCACTCTCTCTCTCTCACTCTCTCTCTCTCTCTCTCTCTCTCTCTCTCTCTCTGCATATATATATATATATATATACATCTATATGCATATTCTTAATTGAAGCTAAACATTATCTATTGCATAAGAAAAGATTTCTCTGAACTTTTCGAGCTAGGATTAGTTTTGAATAAGAATCAGTGATCAAAGAACCTTTATGGTCCTATTCTTACGTATCGAAGAAGCGTAGAGCATATATCCATATGCACCTAGTTTTAAAATTATTCTCAAGTGGCTGTATTTTTGAGTGCACCCTTAAATATATATATATATATATATATATGAATTTAACTAT
The DNA here is from genome assembly GCA_025631175.1 of Iris virginica. Taxonomy (NCBI): domain Eukaryota; kingdom Viridiplantae; phylum Streptophyta; class Magnoliopsida; order Asparagales; family Iridaceae; genus Iris; species Iris virginica. Next base: position 6,624 of record JAOTQG010128987.1, read on the forward strand.
CTCCCTACTAGCTTATGTAGCCCTAGATATTTTAATCATTGTTTGCACTTTGCATACATACACTTAGTTTCAAGGATTACATTTGTTTCGATATCTTGAGTTTAACGTAATTGGGATTAAATTTAAGCTCATTCATAGACCTAGTTTCGTAACAGGTCTCTTTTGGTGGGTTGTCTCAAAATAGAAAATAGAACAATCTTCACCAATAATCATTAAACTAACTCGTTTTTCACCTAAAGTCATTTAAGTATTATGTTTTCGTATGAGACCATTTAACTAAGTTTTTTGCACAAAAATGGCCACTCCGTCAGATTTTGCCGTTAGTGGGGTTATTTTGAGGGGTATTATTGTCCATCCAAGTAAAACTGGAGTTTTACAAATAAAATTAATTATAAGAGTGTCATATATAATATTCTCATAAATCAAGGTTATATCAACAAAACAAACAAAGAACAAAAAAAAAAAACCCTAAGAAGAGAAAAACGTATTTTAGAATATTAATTTTACATTTACTTTTAAATATATGTGGGAAATGATTTTTTTAATTATTGTGTCTACTTTGATATTTATTCAGTAAGTCTTTTTACTAGTGTATATTTATCTTTTATTTACTAGTAAAAAAGAATTTATTTCAGTTTTTAATTAATGACGAATAAAAAAAATAAGAAAATAAAATATTGATGATAAAAAATTATAAATTTTAAACGGGGCAAACATTTTTTTATTTTTGCAAATTAACAAATAAGTTAGCTGTAAAAAGATTATATCAATTAAATTAATTTATCTACTTTTTCATAATTTTGTCTGATCTAAATATTGATTTTCGTTACATGAACAAATAATACATATATATTTCAAAATAAAAAATATAATATAAGAGTCAACAAGTAAAAATAGTAAGATATGCCCATACCTTTCGTAAAAGTATGACACACATTTAGGTTGTTTGACGGATGAAGACTAATTATTACATGAAATAGTTACTTAATGAGATAATTGAAAGAAAAATAAGAAATTAAAAACTCTAATTAATCCCTGCAAATGCCTGCCCCTTCCACTCCTTTCCATCCCTCCCCACTCACAGTACCAGATGCCCCTCCGCCCTGTTCAAACCTTCTCCTCCGCCTAGTTTCTGTCTCTATCTTCCCTCTCTCTACAATCATAGCCACCGGCACTTCCTCCCTTGATCTAACCCTGCCGCCGCTGCTATTTCCATCCTCTCAAAGGCACCGCGGCCGCTGCTCTTTCATCGTTCTCAAAGTCATGATTGTCACCGCCTCCTCTGTCCTCACCTCTTATGTTCACAACACTCGACGATGCAGTGGCTATGGTGGTGGGATGAATAAGGTAGTTGAGTATGGTGGGGTGATAGATAAGGCTTGTTCCCTCCCTCCCTAATTTCAGATCTGAAGCAGGAGTGGCAGAGACAGTGGAAGTCGGAATTTGTTGAAGCATTGGGACAATGACTTATCTGCCGGTGGTGTGACGTGGAGGTGCTGTTGATGGCTACTTCGCACCATCTTTCATTTTCCTTCGTGTTATTGTTTTGAGATTGGTGGTGAGTAAGGGAGAAGAGTGGGATTCGGATTTGAGATTGGTTCTTGGTTTTTAGTTTGAAATTTGACTAGTAGTTGGTGTTATGAAATAAACTAAAATCTCAATGTAGTATTTTTATTTTTATTTTATTTTCTTGTTTGCTGGTTAAAAGTTGCAAAATAAACCCTAATATTTTAAAAATAGTAATTCTACTAGAATGGACTAATTTACCCCTTAAAATATTAGATTTAACGCTCCACAAATGGCAAAATCTAACAGAGTGGTCATTTTTGTTCAGAAAACTAACCTAAATGACCCGATATGAAAAAAAAAAATGACTTTAGGTGAAAAACAGATATAGTTTAGTGATTTTTGGTGCAATTTGTCCTAGAAAAAAAAGACTATTTAAGCAAAACTGAGGGAGTGACATCATTGACTTACAATTTAAGCAAAACTGAGGGAGTGCAATTTGTTGTTTGAAAGAAAATTTAAATTTTGAACGATCATCCTAAATTAGATTTTAATTTTGAATTTTATATCATGAGATATTTGAATTTGAAATAAATCAAGGTGGTTAGAGGAGAGAGAATTTTCAATTAATTAGAGAAATATCACCGATTTTTGGTTCTCCTTAAGTTAATCTGGAACAATCGTGAATCTTGATTAAACGGTCAAAAATGGTTCCTAGAGTTCCTATTTTTTTAATTTTTTTTTTGTAAGGAACTTTTTTTCTCTAGTACTCCTTTTTTAAAAAGAGGATTGTTAGTGGTTCCCCACCTACCCCCATCGTGACTCGAACCCGTGACCTACCGGAAACATGGGAGACGTCTTACCACTAGGTTGCGCCTCGTTGTTAGTGGTTCCTAGAGTTCCTATTTATTTTAGTAGAACAAGGCCATACATTTATAATCTAGAAAGTCTGCGAACCACATTGATCCATTAATATCAATTGTGATCCATCAAACTCAATTTATTGGATCACAGTGTTAGTCAAAATAACACTATGATCCATCAATATTGACTGTCAATTTGATGGATCAATGTGATTTGCGAGTTTGTAGATTATTAAATTCTCATTTGAATAACTACACATATATGTGTGTGTGTGTGTGTAAACTTGTTGATACTTGGTTGGGAGATTGCATATGTCTACATTCAAGAAAAGAAACCTTTATTTATCAAACTACATATGCAGTTAACACTGTATTTGATGTCCTTACTTTAATTGCAGGGATCGAGGCACTCTTCGCTGACCTTGCTCATTATCCAGTTTCGGCTATACAGCTTGCGTTCACTGTAGTCGTGTTTCCATGTCTTCTTCTAGCGTATTCTGGACAAGCAGCCTACCTCATGAAAAACAAGGATCACGTGATTGATGCATTTTACCGTTCTATTCCAGGTTCTTCTGATATTCTAGCTTGGATTTACAGTGGCCCTGTTTGTGTCTCTTCTTCTAGTTTGCTTTCTTAGCTTGCATCAAAATAATGTGTTGCTTCCTTTTACATAATCTCTTTATAACAATTCTCTCTCACCTTTTTTTAACTCTACCACTTAATTTTTAGTATCTCTATTCTGCTTCTATCTTGTTTACTTAAAACGTTTTTTATCTATAGCACGATAATTTGGTGTTGCATGGTTAAACTCTCATTTAAGTACCCTAAAACCCTTGCAAGTTAGTTGATCTAATGTCACAGATACGAAAAAGGCTATTTGTAATCCATGTTATTAGGTGCATTTCCCTCTCCTCCAGTTGTAAGATGCTATGGAGTATAGAGATTTAATGGCATTCAAATTGGTTACCAGAAAGGGTAAAAACACGGCGCATAAACATATTAACCTGTAGAAAGACATGGGTGGTTGTTATAGACCCAAAAAATGTAAGCATTGTACTTAGAAGACTTATTTAACTTTTTAATGCCTAGCTCGTCAACCTTTATGTTTCGAAGTTATTGCAGCTGTAAATGACACTTTTTAACTATTTAATCCCTTGCTGTCGACTAAGTTATTGCACCTGTAAATGAGATAGTTGCTTGATTTTGCAGACAAACTTTACTGGCCAATGTTTATTGTTGCAACTTTAGCTGCTATTGTTGCAAGTCAGGCCACCATATCTGCTACTTTTTCCATAATAAAGCAGGCAAATGCACTAGGCTGTTTTCCCAGAGTGAAGGTTGTACATACATCCAAGAAGTTCCTTGGGCAGATCTATATTCCAGATATCAATTGGATCCTTATGATTCTTTGCATTGCTGTGACTGCTGGATTCAAAAATCAAAGCCAAATTGGGAATGCTTATGGTCAGTCTGCCCTGCAATAGATGAGTCAAATTTTTTCTAGGCCATCTTCTCCTATTTACATATATATAAATATATATATCCAAATGAGAACCACAAATAAAATGTGAAATCTGCGAACCACTGTGAACTATGATATTTATATTTTTGGTTCACAGTTAAAAAACGCTGTGAACCATATAATATCAATTGTGAACCATAAATATTAACCATGAACCATAAAATATCAACTGTGAACCATAAATATTAACTCGGAACCATAAAAAATCAACTGTGGTTCGCAGAATTCGCTTTTTTTGGGTTTGCAGTTGAATAAGCCCCTATATATATAATTATCATTTTTTCAGCGAAGCATTTAGTTATCTATTTGTCGGACCCACCCATGCTTTCCACGTGTATCTTTATCTGCTGCTAACTCTTGTGTTGGCACCCACATAGGAACTATACTTTCACCTGAGTACTCTATATTAAGATTATAGGTTTTAGCCTCTTTAGTGACCTGAACTACGAGAACGGGATTGTCATCCCACCACTCTCTTCGGCTAAAGTGGGCCTAGAAAATCTGTTTCATTTTATATGATATATCTTCTCAATTGCCTTATCCCATTATCAATATGATGTCATGGAGGTTTGGTATAGATTATGTTTAATAGGAGTTTGTTCTCCAAGAAAGAAAATCTAAAGGAGAAACAAATATGCATATGACATTGACTGTTTTTAATTTTTCTTCATTTGGATGCTCTTCATTACAACTTTTTCTCTACATCTTTTTTTTCTTGCTCTAGTACTAGTTTCGGAATAACAATAGGGTAGTACGGGCCCCCTTGTGCTATCTACCATCCCCATTTCCTAATTGATTCTTGTACACATTATTTGCCCCATTACCCAATGGGAAATCAATTTGTTCCCACATCTATTCTCCACCGATAACGGGGAATTGGGGAATCCCTACAGGGATTAATCTTGTTTCGCTGTAAAGTAGAAAGAAAAAAGTAAGTACTCCCTCCATTTCATAATACATGTCATTTTACACTTGTGCACACAAATTAAAATTTCAAATAGGTTGACAAATTTACCCCTATTCAGTATTGACTTTATTTTCCTTTTTCTTCTTTTGGTTTCAATGGTCAATTAGCTATACTCCCTCTTTCAAAATACATGTCGTTTTAGCTTTAAAAAGTTCCAAAATAGATGGTGTTTTAGGTTTTCAATGCATACTTTTACCATAATTTTCCCTATTTGCCTTTCTCTTTCCTCGACTAATATTTTTTTTAAGCTTTCCTCAACTAATATAATCAGTAATTGCATAAGTAAATCATGATAGCCGACAGGCCTGACACTAAGACCAAGATGGCACTCCCTCCATTCCACAATAGATTATCTTTTAGCAAAAAAAAAATTATTCCAAAACAGTTGTCCCTTGGGCTTTTTTTACCCCTGTTTTCCTAAATTGCCCTCATATACTCCCAACTACCCATGATCATTAATCACATTTTCCTAAAAAGAGACTATTTGATAAGGGTAAATCTGATAATATATATTCTTTCTTAACATGTGTGCACAAGTCTAAAAGACCATCTATTGTGGAATGGAGGGATTACTTCATACCACTGCTTTACTATTTACAAACAAAATAAACTGGATCGGTCGACAGCCCTCTGTGCAGCTCTCTATGCCATCCCTAAAATTAGTCCGTCTCTTCGCTTTGGCCAGAAAATGGTTTAATGACCAATAATTGGAGGACATGCTAAGTAAGAACTCCAGTAGGAAGTAGGAATGCTTTTAACACATCGTTCTTTCATTGAATTGAAGTTTCATTAGAAATAGATAAGTAAAATACTTTTGTACTTGGTATATTGCAAGACATTCAGAATGTTAATTAATACTGCGTAACAAGTCATTGGTTATGCATGACAGTCTTCGTTTTATCCCTTGAAGCATAATATGTCACCACCATCTAATACATCTACTTGCATTGAACAGGGACGGCAGTCGTAATAGTCATGTTGGTCACCACACTTCTTATGGTATTAATAATGTCACTGGTCTGGCGCTGCCACTGGATCCTTGTTCTTGTCTTCACTGTATTGTCTCTGGCTGTGGAGTTAACATACTTTTCAGCTGTACTTTTCAAGATTGACCAGGGGGGTTGGGTTCCACTTGTGATATCTGCAGCCTTTCTTGTCACCATGTATGTTTGGCATTATGGTACATGGAAACGATATGAATTTGAGATGCACAGTAAGGTCTCAATGGCGTGGATTCTTGGCCTTGGTCCAAGTTTGGGGCTTGTTCGTGTCCCAGGAATTGGGCTTGTGTACACTGAGCTAGCAAGTGGTGTCCCCCATATTTTCTCTCATTTCATCACCAATTTACCAGCTATTCACTCTGTCGTCGTTTTTGTATGCGTGAAATACCTGCCAGTCTACACGGTCCCTGAAGATGAGAGGTTCCTTGTTAAGCGAATTGGGCCAAAGAGTTTTCACATGTTTCGCTGCGTTGCAAGATATGGCTACAAAGACCTCCACAAGAAAGATGACGATTTTGAGAAAAAACTCTTTGACAACCTCTTCACTTTTGTGAGGCTTGAATCAATGATGGAAGGATGTTCCGACTCTGATGAGTATAGCTTATACGGTCAGCAAACACATAGGTCTCGAGACGGTCTGTTGAGAGAGAACAACAGTACCCAGGACACATTTTCCTCAATTGTCGATCTCACGGTTTCGTCTATTGACACCATCATGCCTGATAGATCTCCACACAATGTGAACAATACTGTCACGACTGCAGGGCAGTCCGGGCATGCAAGCAGTCAGACTGACGATGAGATGGAGTTTTTAACTAGCTGTAGAGATGCTGGGGTGGTGCACATACTTGGGAATACAGTAGTAAAAGCAAGAAGGGATTCAAACATCGTCAAAAAGATAGCCATTGATTACATCTATGCATTCCTCAGGAAGATATGCAGGGAGAATAGTGTAATATTTAATGTTCCTCATGAGAGTCTCTTGAATGTTGGTCAGATTTTCTATGTATGAATTATTTGAATGTATATGGTCAATAAGAACATTTGGTTTATATACCTTCCTGATGGGCTTCTCTCGAATTTCTTTGTTGTCGAGAGTACTAAACCAACCAAAATCATGGACACCCTTGTGGGCATATCCTTGTGCTTATTTTGAATAGATGAATAATAGGCATTTCAAAAAGGAATATTTTGGAGAGAGAGAGAGAGAGAGAGAGAGAGAGAGAGAGAGAGAGAGCTACATCCAAGCAGATCTTCAATAGGGAAAAATATGTCGTCACTTTCTCTGATCCTATACAATGACAGTAACTACAAGAGGATGGACAGTATGCTAATGTTCACACTTTCAGCATCTTTGATAAATTGGCGAAAAATTACACACCAATTACAAAAAAGACTGATATACATAATGGGAAAAAAATAATTTACAAAGATCAAAGCCAGAAGCTGAGCTGATCAACTTAAATAAACAAGCTTGGCAAAAGACATCTTCCCCCTAAATACTTCAACTATGTATTTACTCAAATGCAAGCAGTTCGGTTGAAAGGATCTTAAATCGAGTTTTCTTTTGGTTGATTTAACTATGGCTGTGTGATGTTATGAACAGATTAGTAATGGCTTACGCAGATTCACCCTCCTTTGAGACTTCTAGTTGACGAGGCAACAGCTTAAGAAAGCTTCCTTGAGCATGTTGGGAGGGAGGAGAATCCATCTCGTCCTCTGCCAAAACAACGAGATTAGAAACTAGAATTAATTTTAATCTTACTGGTTTAAGACAAGATTCACTATTCAGATTTTTGCAAAATAAAGAATGCTTTCGTTTTTAATTGCACATTAGTCAAAGTACCTACCTGTATGCTTTCAATTATGGCATAGAAGGTCACTGCGTAAATTATGCTTATCTTGTTGAAGGAATAATAGCAAAACAAACCAACATACTTTGCCTTCAGTTTCTCAAGTGTCAATGTACTTTAATTATCACTTATAACCAGCACACATTAAAAATGTTCTATATTTTACCCGTAGCATTGCATTTCCATCGAAAAGATTCGCCAAATTGTTCTCTCTTCCTTCTCATTTGAGTTTTATTTTCCACGTCACAACTATCATGCTGCTACTTAATAAAGATTCTTGCAGCAAGTATTTAGAAAACTTCGAAACCCATGAAAAGTATTCGAAGAAATGTCAATTCCCAAGCTAGGATTCAGAGAGATATTATTCCAGTTGCTGCTACAAATAGTACAAACTATATCAAGATCAAACAATCAAGACCTATGAAAATAAGCATAGGTGTGAAGAGAATTAGATATCAGGAAGAGGGAAATGTGGGAAGAACAAATGATCAACCATAGAAAATTAATTCAAGGTAACTCAGATGGGAATTCAAAGGAAACAAACCACATTTACATTTACAAGTAAATAAGCACAAAACCCCATACAAGCAATATTTTAAAAAAAAAAAAAAAAAAGGTCTGTAAAATTTTTTGGTGTAAAAGTGATGGCATTGGTATGTACAGATCAATTTCAGATGTACAGTGGTTATCAGTGAAATCAGAAATGAAAATTGAGATTTTGGATTAAAATAATATGTTGGCCCCTGTAAGTGACAATATATTAGTTTGGTCCCTCTCAAATTTTTTATGCATCATTTCCCTAAAAATGATTTTCATTCCCAGCATCCCGTCAATCGTCGTCAAATTTTGGCCCCTAAACTTTGGACAAACCCATAATGCCCTTTACTCTCGTACTTTCCAAACGAGAGTTGCTTTTTTTTTCTCTATTATTGTTCTAATCCAACAGGAGTGACGCTCTTTTATTTCTCCTAGAGGGAAATTTTTTAAATATTATATTAAAAATATTTCATCTTTTCTGCAAGTTTAACCTGAACAACTTGAACAGCAGAAAAATATGAATATCAGATTTATTAAAAAAGAAGATGATGAAGAAGAAGAAAGAAAGAATATAACGTATGAATGGACAATAACTCCTCAGAAAGGTGTCAAACACAGAAAGCCACTTTTTCTCGGAACTCTTATGTCTTGTACTCCTGTCCTACCCCAATAAACAAAGGAAATTTAGACTTTTTAAGTGGAGATCAATTCATGTGCAGCAAACTCTCACCACCGGCACCACCTAAGATAATGAAACCTAAATATTTATCTAAGCCTCCGCCTTGATATTTACCCATATTATAAACCCCCCCGCATTCCTCACCAACTCCCACCACTGCCAATCAGCGCCATCACCAGCAGCTAAATTTATTTCCTCTGTATCTAGAGAATCTGGTAGTAGGAAAATTGATGCCCACGAGAGATAAGATGGCAAGCTTCTTCACCAGGAACGACTACCCTGAGACCACCCTCACTGTTCATCTCAGCTCCGTCGATACTTCAACAAATTGCTCTGATGTAGACCTCCCCAATAATCAATCTGTCCCCGTCGTCGCTAAACTATTGCATTCTGGTTTCCCAGTTTGTGGGAACTGCAACGAGTTTTGGAGATGGTGGTTCTGGCAATAGAAACAAAAGTGGTGACGAGGAAGTTATAATCACCGTCTAGATGGAAGCAACATCGATGACAATGATCGTGTTCAAGAGTGGTGGTCAGATTCGTGGGTTTTAAAAGTGGACTGTAAGTGGATTTTGAAGGAACTGGACCTGGGTTTTGTTAGGGCTACTTTTTCACGAGAATGGCTGAAAAAGAAGGTTCTTTCAAACAGTACTCAAGCAAAGGGTAATGGACATTTCATGTGCTGTTAATGCATAAAATCTAACCGAGAGATACAGAAGGAGCAGATAATAAGTGAAAACCTCTTTTAGGAACATGATGCATAAAAAATTGGGACATGGACCAAACCAATATATTTTGTCACATACAGGGACCAATATTTTTAAAAAAAAAATCTTTTGGAAACTTGAGGCAAAGTACATTGATTAGCTTTGCTATTATTATTAGGTCTTTTGTTGCTGGTGAAATTATTATTGTAACCCAACACGACTGTTCTTAACTTGACCATTTCAGACCCTCCCTCTTCATGCAGCCTAACCAGGCTGCTTCGTCTCTTGCATCCAATGAGTGGGTGTGTGAACTTTCCAGTTTTTCGTTCATATTTTCTTGTCCAAAAAAATGCATCAAGAAATCCAGGTCTCAGTGGAGAATATTCTTAATGTACATTTCTAAATCATTTATCATCTGGTGCATTTTGGTGTAGTAAAAGGAGTTGGCGCAATTTGAAGAATCAACCTAAACTCCAAAACATTCCATTAATGTTCAGTTCTCCAAAAACCACTAGGGAGTTCAGCTTATCAATTCTGTATAACAATTAGGGCTAAATAAGGACATTAAAGATTTTCAATTGCAATCCATCCAGATCCTAGCCAGTGACTGAATTGGAGAAACCAGCACAACGTTCCTTCAGCCACATTTAGATCACTTGAAAAATCTCATCACCATGACTGGACTTTGCAAATGTCAAAGCCCTAATTCTTCAAGATTAAGCAATATTAACTTATACTGATTAGACCTTATACCCTAGGTTTTCTGAGTCCATTGTTTGATTACCATTGGAGAAAAGTATTTGAGGTCCAAATTTATACCATGTTAGCCACAATATGACATGAATAGACAACCATCAACTTCAACGGCGATTAAGACCAAAAAGATAGTATGTTGACTAAACGTAAGACAGAAGGTGTATTTTAACATCGAAACAGAGGCAGAGTATGTTGGCCAGTTTGACTGTTTTTGCGCTGACATATAATATGTTTGGTGGGGAAAAAAATCATCAGAGAACTAATAACCGAAAATTTATGAATGAGAGAGAGAGAGAGAGAGAGAGAGAGAGAGAGAGAGAGAGAGATCCTACTGAAAAGGGACTTCACAGTTGGCCTCTTTGGTTTAGTATTCTTCTTCTTCAACTCAGCTGAACACAAGGAAAAATGTGTAACAAGACCATAATAAGTATGAATGATGATGTAGGATTTTATAACAACCAAATAGAAAAAAAGGAGGAAAGCAATGGCCACTGAAAAAAATAGAGCTGTATAAAGTATGATAGAACAAATTTGGTATCATACTAAAGAATTTAACAAAAGTATTTCAAAAGTTTGCATATAGTGCAAAGGTAGGTGTGTACCAATCCCAGGGACTTCATGATCATTAACAATTTCAAAATTCTTATATGTATAACCCATAAAGTTAACATCCTTAGATGACAGCATCTGCAAAAAAGAGAAGCAGACAAAGAGATGAATACACCGATATCTTAAGCATAATTTGAAAGACAAATTAACATTAAAACTGCATTGCATATTAGGCGAAACTGATTTTACAGCAACATGTAAGCCTTAGTGCTAGCAAAACGTGTTTACGACATTCCAAATCCAACCCAACAGAATAATTTAAGCCCCTGCATCAAAACTACAATACTATGGTCTAACACAGCCAAGCAGACCCTTTAAGATAGTAGATTCCTTGAACAATTTTCTACAAGAACTTCAAAGAATAAATAGCCAAAGAAACAAAATTTATTTTGAACTCCCTTCATTCCTTTCATTTCAACAGCAACCCACATCACTACTATCACCACACCAAATCCATCACCCCCACCTTTCCTCCTCCTCCCTCTCGTATGTACCAACCCTCCCCCATTCCTTCCTCTTTCTTTCTAAGCCAATTCCCAATAACTTTTTGTCTTTCTCTAAATTCAAAAAAGAAAAAGAAAATGTTAGCAACAACCTCCACCCGCATCTCCATCCTCTGAGATCCGCCACCACTGTCAGCAACCCCAGCACCTTCCATCTATTTCATCCTTCTCAATTATCACGCAACCCTCTACATGGCCCAGCATCGTTTGCACCACGAACCATGTCCTGGAGCTCCGTTTGCCTGGTATGGGTTTTTCCGGTCAAAACCCTCCCGGCACTATCACCTACTTGACACCCTCAGCCTTCAGTTCAGTGCTCTCACTGGGCCCCTCCCTCCAACTAGCTTGGTATATAGCTGCAATATTTTGGTATAACCGTATAGATGAAATGGGTTTTAATCAATTTGTTGAACGAATACAAATCCCTTCACGTTACTTTAATTTTAATCGATCATGGATTTGGTTGATAGATTTCTTGTTTATTTGTGTGAAGGATAAAACTTATATAATTTTTTATTTGGCTATCCAGTTTCCATTTTTTCACTGAAAATGATTCTTTTGAGTTTGGGTATAGGTTTCCGGTGCCTTTGTGTTGTCGGAGTCGCGGAGGAATGTACACGTTTTACTTCAGTGGAATCAAGCTAACAATATGGGCATTAATCATCTCTTTCTAAGAACAAAAGTATTTAGTGTAAAAATAAGATTGGAGAACACAACTTGACAAAACCCAGTTCATGGATTAGGTATTAATAGTATGCCAAACCCAGAAGCAGAATGATAGAGTATGAACGTTGTAGAATGCAATAGAGACGCTTCTGTTGGGAATTGGGATTACCATCTAGGTTTGAGATTGATTATCATTTCATCCATGAATCTGAGGCTTCCAATAATTTTTAACCCATGGAATGATATTGGCATGCCAGAATCAATGGAGTTTAGGGATAGGGGAGAAAGAAAATGATAAAGAGAGAGTTGGTTTTTTTCCTCTTTTCACCCTTAACATTTGATTAAATTTTGTTTTTATTAAGAGGTGGGTCCCACCATAATTGGCAACTGCGAAACTGGGAGTGGCAAAATTAAGTAACATTTGATAATAAAATGATAGTATGCATGTTAGTTTTATAAAGATAATAGTAGGGAGGTACTATTAATGACAGTATGACGCCCAAATAGTATACGGGTCCATTATGCAGTAAACTCGTTTTTTATCTCTTCCTTTTTTCTACTTTGGGCCAGGAAAGCTCTATGTCGTACATTTGGATGCCCAAAAGTGTAAGGAGCTTTTCGACTTGGTAAACTCTTATTTAGATTCATGCCTTATCCTAGTCACGTGGGTTAGCTACATGCATCTTTTATTAAAAATTCAGCACAGCACACCATTTTCCAAATCTTAAACAACCTTTCATTCTTTCTTTTTCTAAATGAACAGGGCATACTGAGTCTTATCAATCTCATGAGCCATGATAAACTACAACTACAAAAGCTTTCTTTCCACATTTGAATATATCGGTACTGTTGATATAGCTTGTCAGTAGCAGCAGATAATATGCAGGTTAACATTATTACACATGAAATGACGCCACAGTGCAATGATAGGGAATACAGTAATTATGCCTGCTAATAAGCAGATGTATGTAGGCATCAGTTTAGAAGAGATAAGGATAACTAACTGCTGGCATTTTTTATAACTGCATATGTGCAGTTAACCTCTTGCATGTGAGCAGTTTACCTTTTGTATAACTGCATGTGAGCAGTTAATCTTTTCTATAACTGCACCATTTAGCCTTTTCTATAAATAAGAGACATTGTAGTCTCATTAGGAAGTTTTTTGGGAAGTTATGGTTTGGTACAACTGATTCATTGGGAATCAGGAATTGATTCACTGGGAATCAGATCATTCAATCTTCTCCTGATTGTAATTTATGTTTCAATCAATAATAGTTATTCCTCTATTGGTGTTCATCTTCCTAATTCTCTATACTAGTTCTATCACTGGTATCAGAGGCACCGATTCTGGAAATCTCACGCGATTCTTGTGCTGTGTATGAAGACAAGGAGCATGGTGAGATCTTCTGATGATTGGGAACAGGAGTGCGAGGAGTTGCGCACTCGTTTGGAATTGAACGAAGCCAGAACTAAGAAGATGGAGGATCTTCTTGCAGGGATCGCCGTGAAATTAGGGATTCATCAAGGAGAATTCCCTAACAGTGACGAAGGGGAAACTAGTTGGGTGCCACCCAAAGACACATCACGTGATAAATGGCGAAAGTTGGAGATTCCGATTTTTGCGGGAGACGACGCTTATGGTTGG
>JAOTQG010128988.1:0-10004 GCA_025631175.1 Iris virginica
TTTTCAACACAGTAGCAAATCGGCTGTTGTTCCAACTTTTAGGTTCCTATTGGAATGCAACCCTATATATATATATATATATATATATAATTTTTTGACTAATAAGAAGCTGGGTTGTGTAAAATTAGCAAAGGAATTGTGGGTTTATGTCAGTATTAGGGGCTGTTTGGGTGTCTTATTGAAATTTTATGAGTAATTCTACGCTTACAACCAAAATTATCCAGAAAATCTAGCAGCTTCCAAATTAATCAATCTAACAAAAAAAATATATAGAGTGGGTTCACTTCATTTTAAAGCAATCTCTGAATGGCGCATCGATTTGGGAAATTTCCAGGATATCACTAATGTGATTTGTAGTACTATTATTCAAATTTTATTGGTCGCATTGAGATTGTAATTACATTTCTGAGCATGATGGAAACAGTTCTGTCTTAACTGATATTAGTATTGTCGAGGCATCCAGTTGGTATCTCTTGAAAAGTTTATCTTGTTGTAAAACTTAGGAATGACTATTTCTTACTGAAATTATTTCATGAAATGGGGCCCATCTTTGGTGAATAAGTTCCTTAGGATCTGTTTATCCCAAAATGTTAATTCCCTTCGAGAAGTCGGACTTTTTAATATTGTATGTTTACTTCTCTAAATCTCCTTTTTATTGCACTAAACTTGTAGCTTAGTTCTGGAAAAAGGGTTTATGTTCTTGGACATGCAAGTGTTTTTAAAGATGGTTTAACTATGTTTTTTTTTTCATGATAAATGGGTTTGTTTGCAGGATTACCATTATTGGATGGATTTACTTGGAGATATTTGTAGCCTGCATAACTAATTTGTGTTTGTGAGCCCTCCCTGGTTATCGTTGAATTTATGTACTCCCTCCACTCCACGCAAAGTGGCCTTAGTTTCTCTAATTTTAAGGGCAAAGTATGAAGGAGAAACTTGGAAACTAAGAAAAAGTTAAAAGCGACGTCATTTTTTTTTCTTTGAAAACCGACGCTTAAATGACATTCAAAATGAGAACCGGAATTTCTTAGCTGAAAGATAGAGTATTTTATAGAGAATATGTTCAGGTGGACGGAGGAGCTATGGTGAAGATGGCTGCAAGTGTTGTTAGTCATTTAATCGAGTTAAAATTAGTCATGATCCTCTGATAAAATTTTAGTTTTGCTCTTTTTAGCTTATCAGTATCAGTAGGACTGCCGCTCTCCCTAGGCATACATATGAAAAGAATTTCATATGCTGTTCCTTGATTCCATGAAGTTTGACTGGTGAAATAGACGGGATATGATTATAATTAAGAGAATCCTATGCATGAAGGAGCTTTTTATTTGCGGCTGGAGCTACCATGAGATGCAACCAAATGAGGCCATTATGGTGGGGCCTAAAACTGTCATTGTCACATTAGTGCGCTTCTCTTGAATTTTCTTTTTCTAGATTTTCGCATAAGTTTTGTCCTGTCGCTCTCTTTTGATTTTGTAATATTAGTTTCCCAACATTCAGTATATTTCTCTTTGGATTGTTGTTTTTTTGAACTTCTTGTCTTTGGGTGGTTGGTCATTATTAAAATTGATTATATGCTGGTAGTCTTTTCGTTGAATAGATGACTATGCTGTAACTACGATGGTCTATTTTTCAATTCATGCAGGTTGGCATGACATTAGATATTTCAGCAAACTTACAGTCATTGTTTACATGGAATACAAAGCAGGTTTGACAATATTTTTATCATTCTTAGGGTGTTCCTTCTCTTACTTTGACCACTGGTGCTAGTGATTAGTCTTGGGCTTGTAGTTTGAATCATTTGTTTGTTATTAATCTTTAAGGTAACGATTATTTTTCTTAAATCTCTTTTTCAGTGTTTAAACAAATGTATTATTTGTCTTTTATCATCTATAAAGTTAACGGTTAATGTTCTTTTCCTTTTTGTGTTTTATGTCTTTGAACAAACATTGCTAGCATCTCTTAGGTTGGATCAATAATGCAATGTGATATGGTATTTGGTATTTGATTTTTGATGGGTTCCACCGTTTTTTCTCTATCTCTCCCCTACCTTTTCACTTTAACCATTACAAAAACTCATATAAAAAAATCACTACATATCACATTCCTGATCCAAGCCTTAGTAACAGCGATAACCAGTTGGCACCCTGCCTGAGCGGGAGCCTCGTGCAGTGGGTTCAACCTTTTATCGAAAACAACAGACTTGCCACTACTATCCAACTTGTCTAGAATTTGAACCACAAAAAAAACAAATAATTAATTGATACATTGCACCATAGTTGTCTTACGATACACGATACAATTCACAGATTGATACACAATATGAGGTCCATCGATACGCATCACTAAGCTGGATTGAGATAGCATAGAATCACATGTAGCGACGGGACTGGTACGTACGATACATTTCGATACGTAAATCTCAGGCCCGGATCGGGTTAAGCAAACTTGAATTTACAGAAAATATGTAAATTACTATTTTTGTCATTAGAACTCCGAAAAATGACTGGCCAAGGGTTGAGTTGTGTGTATATTTTTGCCGTCTAATTTGATTTATGTTCTTTGATCTTTCTTTGAAATATTGGCAAATAGAGATTGAACACCTGGCTTGAAAAACTATATGCCCTCTACACATCTTGTGCTAGTTGGTGATTTAGATTTTAGAGTTTTGTATATATTGATTTTAAGAAAGTGGGATCACGGTGTCCATGGTTGACTCCAAGAAAGGCAATTGTCTTATTTTAGATGATCTATGATGTGAATAACAGTGCTTTTATATCAAAATTAAGTCACCAATAAAAATTTTACTTATTTAAGATATTAGTTATAATGTATTTAAACCTTGTCCATGCCTGATATGATACACGATACAATTTTTGACACCTTCGATTCACGATACGATTCACTATTTGACAACTAATGCATTCCACTAATCTAGACCAATATTTGAAAAGCATAAAGTTTAATATCCTAAAGTCCTTCAGAACCCAAATATTGATTATTCAGTCAACTGCCTAATTAAAATTCATATTGGAAGGGCTTTGCCAACTGTTTATGGCAAGTCCATTGTTCAGAAATATTATGTTATTGTACAGGTGCGTGGGAAAAGATCTGAAGGCTGTTTTTATTAGACTCTAATCCTAACCGACTATGGAATTTATTTATCCTCTTATCTCCCATTTGCAGGTGTTTGTATTTTTAGCGGCCGAGTATGAAACCCCAAAGAATTCATTAAATCAGGTGAGACTTTCACCCTTCCAGCTTCGTGTTACTATCTTCATCGTTCTAGCTGTATTTTAAAGTGGGGATTTTGTTCTTCTGGATTTATACATTCTTTTATGGTTGTGATTTAAAAATTTATGCGAGATTATATATTTTCTGTGATTTATAATCCTTAGTGAATGTCAAACATGGTTAGTTGTAGTTATGCAACAACGCTCCATATCTTTAAAATCAAATTACAATTTACAAGTTGCCCGCTTGGGTAGTGTATTGTATTATAACAGTGGAAAGGTAATGGGTAGGTAGTGCAAAGCCGCTCCGCACTATTGCCTAACCAATGATCATGTGGGCCTCGAGAGTGTACACTAACACAGAGAAAAGCTTATAGAGATTATTAGATTCTGTTTTATGAATTCAACACGACTTGGATGCAACATACTGAACTAAAAAAGGGTCACATTTGAGTGCAAAATTTTGCATTTACGGGTTGGTTGATGCTAGGCATACATGTTTGATAAGTATGGTGCGTTTTGAAATCCTACGGTGTCAAAGGTAACAGTATGACTCAATCAACCTCGACTTTGTTGCGTCAAAACTCAAAAGACATTTGGCGACACTGCATATTGATTCGTTATTACGCTGTTCGAAGACTGCATTAGGGAAAAATTTTTATGTAGTGTTTCTCTTAGACTCTTGATGAGACTCATAGTTTTACTTGTCCTGCTACTAATAAATACTCCCTCCATTCCGGGCAAAGAGTCATTTATTCCATTTCGGGACGTGTTATTCAAAGAGCCCACTTTCAATATTTGAGCTATAAATATTTGCTTTTCCCAAAAATTTTGGTTCATATTTAAAATATGATTGGTTTATGAAGCGCTATAAGTACAAAATTAAAAAGTTGCTTTCAAATATGGACTCTTTGCTTGGACGGAGGGAGCAGTTGTTATGTCCCAAATTTTACCCTTTCATAGACTTGAGCATTTCTGTGATAGTTAATATGTGTTTCTCTTTCCCCCTTTTTTCTTCTTTTATGTTCTTTTTCTTCTTGCTCAGATTGGATCAATTGGTACCAATTTGAAGCTTGTCTTCTCAAACTTATGTTCCTTTTTGGCAATGAATACTATCCAGGTGCTGTTTCTCATTCCGGGGAATTCAGCCAACAACTCTACTGTATCATTTTCCGGCTCTTTTTGTGTCTTATCATTTAGGGTTGCTACCATTGTATTTAAAAAGTTGAAGCTGGCAGTTGAGTTGGGCCCAGATCTAATAAGTGGTGAAGTACTTTTACACTAAGGTATTGAGAGGTTGGTAACATGTTTCAGAGTAAAATGATCTACAAGATATGTTGACTAAATTTTGGAATTTCATCCAAAGTTAGTTGCAACTTCAGAGGTCAGAGAGGCTGTAATTAGGGAAGTGAAGATTTGGCCCGCCCATTGGATATGCTACAGTATAGTTGGAAATGGACGAATATCCATATGTGTGTGTGTGTGTGTTTTTAATATGAATAGAACACAAATAAATAGTTATAAACTACCAATTACCAACTTTACAAGACGTTGTCTAGGGTTCATTCTCGCTTTATGTTCGACTAGAGGTGGTAGGTTCAGGGGAATTGTGGTTCTCATCTATTTATGGGCAAATCAGGGCAGGGGAGAGGTACCTTTTGGGAGAAATATATGGTCTAGCAGGCTTATTTTGCGATAGGCGGCGTTTGGGGTGTGATTTCAATGTGATTCGGTGTTCGACCGAGAAGAAGGGGGTATGAGGTTTGACGACTTCATTAGAAATTACTACCTTAGGGATATTGCCTTGTTTATTGCTCAGTTCACGTGGTCAGTTCCCGGTCGACTCCAAGTGGCTACGCGTATTGATAGATTCTTATTCTCAACGGAGCTGGAGGAGGCCGTTCCTTCTTTATGTGTTGTCTGTGTTGGAGCACCCCGTCTCTGACCACTTTCCAGTTCCTCTTGAGTCTAGTCCAATCAAGTAGGATATTACTTCTTTTCGGTTCGAGAATATGTTGATATCTCTTTTCGTGGTCAGATAGCTAAGTGGTGAATAGAGGTTATTGACCTGGTTGGGCAGGGTTTGTCTTTAGGAGGGAGGTGAATTATTTAAAAGATAAGCTCAAGATTTGGAGACTTGGAATAGAGAGGTCTGATCAGGCGATTAGAATTAGAACGCCATTTTGGCGAAGATTTCTGAGATTGATAAGTTAGAAGGTGAGGGTCTTATCTCTGATGCGTTAGTGGAGCAACATTGTTCTCTTAATAATGGGTTTGAGGTGGTTCTGGCGAGGGAGGACATTAGTTGGCGCTAGAAGGCAATAGTTAAGTGGGTAAAAGAGGGAGACTCTAGTTCGTGAGTGGAGCAACGTTGTTCTCTTAAGAATGAGTTTGAGATGGTTCTGCCGAGGGAGGACATTAGTTGGCACTAGTAGGCAAAAGTTAAGTGGGTAAAAGAGGGAGACTCTAGTTCTAAGCTCTTCCATAGGGTTGCCTCAGGAAAGAGGAGTAACTTTATTCGTGAGATCGAGTCGGAGTCTGGTGAGGTCATTAGAAATCCTATTTCCTATGGCAGCGGCTGAGGAGATTACTAGTTTTTTTAAGTACCTTTTCAAAGACGAGGACTCGAGTAGACCTATGATTGAAGGTTTAGGGTGGAGTTCAATTCCTCTAGATAGAAGCATGTGGTAAGGGAAGCCATTCCTAGAAGAGAAAGTGAGAGAGGCTCTAAGTAAAGATGGCAGGGCATAAGGCACTGGGTCCCGATGGTTTCTCGATGGCCTTTTTTCCAGATGAGTTGGGAGGGTTATTCAGAATGATTTGATAAAAGTTTTCAGAGAAGTATCTTATAATGAGATTTTGGGCAAAAGCATCAATTTTACATGCTTTAGTGCCCAAGAAGGATAAGTCGAGATACGTCAGTGATTTTCATCCCGTTAGCATAGTTACTTGTGTGTATAAAATAGTGACTAAGCTGTTGTCTAATTGCCTTAATACTATTTAAGGGAGTACCATTTTTGAGTCACAAAGTGCTTTTGTGGTGGGCATCAAAGCATCGATGCAGCATAAGTAGCCAATGACGTGCTCGAGGATCTTGAGCGTCGAGGGAGACAGGGTTTAGTGTTGGAACTTGATATTGAGAAGGCCTATGATAGGGTGAATTGGCGTTCTCTGGATCTTGTGATGGTTACAAAAGGTTTTGCAGATAGGGGGCAATTTTGGATTAGGGGATGTTTGTTTCTCGGTCATCGTGAATGATCAGGCTATGGAGTGGTTCTCCTCGTCTAGGGGTCTTAGGCAAGGGGACCCTTTATCCCGTTTCTTTTTACTTTTGTGGCTGATGTGCTTAGTAGGATGCCTGTGAGGGGGAAGGGAGTTGGGCTGACTGACGGTTTGTCGGGTTGGGAGAGAGGAGTGTAGGGTTTCTCATCTTCAATTTGCTGATGATACCGTCCTTTTTCTTTCGGAGGACTAGGGTGTTTAAGAATGCCCTTAGTATTCTCCAGGTTTTTCGAGGTCATTTTTGGCCTCAAAATTTATCTTGGGAAGTGCATTCTTGGTGGTATTCATATGGATAGGGAGGATGTGAGATCGTATACCTCTCTTGTAGGGTGTAGGATTCTGTCTTGGCTTTTGTCTTATTTAGGAGTGCCCTTTGGGGGAATCTGCTGTCCGCAGAGTTTTGGAGCCCAATGATTGAGAGGGTTGGTAGGAGATTAGCTTGGATGGAAATGGTTTTTTTTTTTTTTTTCTGTCTATAGGTGGGAGAATCACTTTGGTTCGGGCATGCTTGGCTAGCATTCCTATTTATTATGCCTCTTTCAAGATTCCGGTGAGCGTAGCTAATCGTTTAGAAACCATTATGCGAGACTTCTTATGGGGAAGGGGTTTCAGAGGGGAAGAGAGATCATCTGATTGATTGGGTCGATGGACGAGGGTGGTTTAGGTTTAGGGAATTTGATAAAGAGGAATGTGTCCCTAGTGGTTAAGTGGCTTTGTCGTTTTTCCCTTGAATTACATTCTATTTGGCATAAAGTGGTTAAGAGCGAGTTTTGTCCGTGTTCAAATGGATGGGATACTCGGATAGGTCGCGCAGTTTCTCACAGAAGTCCTGGGGAATATGCATTAGTGCTACTCTCTCTTTCTTCCTTTAACTCATTTTCTCCTTGGTACTCGTATTCGATTCTAGGAGGATTCTTGGATGGGTCAGGTTCCTTTAAATGTTGTATTCCTCAATTATTTCGGATTTCTTTGGCTCACTTAGCTCCAATTTCTTCTTTCTATTTGAGGGGTGACCCTCCCTCGCGGAATTTCCATTTTCTTTCCTAATTTTGGGGATAGGGATCGATTTGATCAATCTTCTGTCTCACACACATTTGACTCCTACTCATGATTCTTGGGCTTGATCTTGGAGGTTCAGGGTTATTTCCGTGTCAATCTTTTATGTCTCACCCGATTCAAAACCCTTTGGGTTTCATTTCCTCTTAACTGTTTGATGTGGAAAGCTAAAGTTCCATTTAAGATAAGAGCTTTGAGCTGGACCCCTTTTCCTTAAAAACCTCAACACAAATGTAAAACTGCAAGCACGGACACCCACAAACATATCTCTCCAGATTGGCGTGTGTTGTGTAGGAGTGCTTCTGAAACACATGATCATTTGTTGTTGCACTGTAAGGTAGCTCGTTTTCTATGGGATAATCCTTTTGGTGTGGTGGGAGAGGCCTGGGTTAGTCCGAAGACCGTTTCGTCCTTTCTTCTAACTGGGGTCAGTGGGTTTGCAAAGGTAAGCATGCTTCAGTGCTTTGGAATTCTGGGACTTTTGCTGTTTTATTGGGCCATTTGGACAGAGAGGAATTCCAGAATTTTTAGAGAATATGCTATGCGCTTACATCTGCTGTGGGATAGAGTAGACATGGTGTCTTTTTGGGCTTCAACTAAGGGTGCTTTCCAGGAAATCACTATATAGACTTGCAGCGAGACTTGAGTGCGGTTATGGTTCCTTGATCTCCTTTTAGCTTGTTTTTTTTTTATAGATTTAGCTTTAACTCTACCTCTTTCTTTTCTTCTAGTTTCTTCTCTTTTTATTTTCTTTATTTCTAAGATGTCTCATCCATTGCATTTTACAGTTTTATCTTTTAATTTTGTAATTTTTTTTCTATCAAGACAATAAATAGTCTTAAAACACTTGACACACTAAAAACAAAATGCAGTGATTGAGAACATACAATCAAATTGCACATTGACTTCGTTTCTTCTCACCAAGTTCCAAACTTAAAGCTGAATTCCCAATTAAAAAACTTAAACATCAAGAGAACGCAAAGGATATTTTCTTGACACATGAGCAAAGGGATTCTAAACTTTTGAAAACCTTGAGATTGTCTTGACCCATGGGCCAGATTCTAAACCTTAAGGAATTCTTGAATCTTGAGGATGCCAAGCCTTCCTCTTTTGAAAGCATAACAAGTTAGTTACTACAGTCTTCTAAGCTTCTTAAGTCGATAATACAAACTATCAACTTTACTTCTTATTTCTACTTTCACTATTATTTGTGTTTGTCTTCCGGTAAAACTTGTCTTTCATTTAAACTTACCTTCTATTATGCCTTTCGAGTCTTGTCTTCTACTTTGTCTTTCATTCAAATTTACCTTCTATTATGCCTTTCAAGTCATCTCCTTTCCTAATTGAGTGTCCTGTTTTGATTTTTTTGGCCAACTTATCTAAATTTTGACCAATTTTTTAATGACAATTGACTTGTTACAAAGTTATGAAAATTGTTATTGATAGTTTACTTAAAATTCTTACAATGATTGAAATTTTATAATCAAAATCACAGGAAACACGTGTTAAGTAATAATTTTATTAATGTTTTAGGTTGACCTTTCAAAAATGAAACATGACACACATTTAGGACGGAGGTGGTATCAAGTTTTTCATTTCCTTTCACGGAAAATTATCTTGAAGACTTAATAACTTAATAGAATGAATCTTTTAGAATATAAAACTATTCCTAAACAGGCTAATGACATGGATTAACTTTCTTCTTCTTCTTCTTCGCTGAGAGCATGGCAGCTGAAGCTGGGAAAACTTAATTTGAGTTATGCTTTTAACTTTGCTTGAGAATGATTTTGGTTATCTTAAGAATCTTTGATTTTATCAACTCAATATAATCATCATTTTCTCCAATTTTATCTTTTCCTTTACCATGATGCAAGTCTGTTTTAAAATGAGAATACAGTACACTTGAGTCATGTCACTAAGAATTTCAGTTATATCTCCACCATTTATAGGGGCATGTCCTTGAAAGAGTAACTTAAAATTATCATAAATACAAATACAACTATAAGACCATCTCCAAACAGATAATGAAGACTATCTGCAAATAGTCTCATATCGGCAAAAGGATTCTCTAAAGTATTTAAGCCACAAATTTCAGGAGAGGGAATTGAAGAAATGGATGCGAAGGTGGGTGACTGCTGCCCCACTTTCCAAGGGAAAGTCACGCAAGTGTAGGGGTGGAAATCGGATGGAACGGATCGGAAATAACTTTTTCGGTCCGAAATTTTTCGGAAATTAAAGTTAGTTTCCGATTTCTGTTCCGAAAATTTCGGAATGCAAAAATTGATTCCGATTTCCGAAAATTTCAAAAGTATCGGAATTTCGGAATTTTCAAATTCTAAAATTCTGAAATTTTCGGAAAATTTTGAATTTCGAAATGTTTTTTCTTTAAACAAGTGATCCTTGTTCACTATGACATGCTACTACGTAGTCCATCCT
>JAOTQG010128999.1:0-10001 GCA_025631175.1 Iris virginica
GAACGGGGAGTGGGAACTGGAAGGTGGAAACCTAGATCCCCTTTTGGGTTCGACGTGGGCCCCAGGGTTTTGCCTATGAAGCTGACATCCTAGATGGGAAGTAAAGCCAGCATCCGAGATAAGAAGAAGATTAGCAAAGCAGGGTTTCGGGATCGATGTGGGCCCACCAGGGGGGGATTACGAAGATTTCCTCATGAAGCTGCAAAAATTGACACCCGAGATGAGAAGAAAAATATTAGCAAGGTGCTGATTCAGGTAATTTTCATTCCTGTTTTTAACATATCTTAAAAACTAAAGGGTATCTTTTTTTCAGCCATAATTTTCTGAATTTATCAATTTCCATTAGTGTGAAAGCATTAATAGTTTGCTGGTTAGATTTAAAAGAAAAAGAGCTAGGATTTAGGAACATGTGTATCATAGTCCGAAGACCAATATAGCCTGATTATTTGTAACCACAATCAATTAGCTTTATGTTTTCTTGCCTTGATTAGCTGTTACCACAATAAATTATTATACTTTCTTGTTGGGAAGGATGGATTTCATTGACATCTGGGGTTGACACTTGCAAGAGAAGTGTGGGCCTAACCATTCACATTGAAATTGTTTTGAATGTTTATTATAAAGTTTGGGGAGAGACCTCAAAGTAGGAAGACTTGTTATTTGGGATGTTATTACTTATTACTATGTGAACTAAATCTTTTTTGAGCTATGTACCCTATCAAGTTCACTCCATTAAAATACTAAATAAGTTTGAGCCCCAGCTGTTTTGCATACTAAATAAGTTTTATGAACAGAGCTTCCGGGCTTCCAACCTTCGAAGCTCTTGAAACGTTATAAAAATCATGTAAAGAAGAAGTAAGGAAATGTTCTTACTTTATGAGCATTTGGCATGTCGGTTATGGTGTTCTCTATTTGCTGTTCGAGGTGAACATTCCATCATCCCTCAAAAACAGTTCTGGAGTTGTGTATGATTAGACACTGGAACTTTGGTCGAAATAAGGAAGCTCCAATTTTATGGAGCCATGGTTGTTTAGTTTGCTGTGGAATATCTGGATCGAGCGAAACCCATCATATTTTCAGGATCGTGAGTTATCTTCTCCTCTCTTGTGGGAGAGGATTTCCTTTCAAGCTTCTTTATGGCCGCGGAGTGTTGGGGCTTTTTCAGACTTTTATTTGACTCATGTGGCTAGGGATTGGAATGCAATGTTGCACTAGTTTAGTGTGTTTGTAATGTTTAGTAGCATGGCTCTTTAAGCGGATTCATGGTCTGCCATCCATTATATATATCCCTCTAATCTTATGAAATTTCTTTTTTTTTTGTCAAAACAAAAAAGTAAGGAAATTTTTTTTTTTTCCAAAAATATAAAAGTGGGTTTTGTAACAACCAAATTATTTGACTTAAAACAGATCCTTGACACTTGTTTGTTAACAGGCCGAACCCCCTAGCTTAGGATGGATGATGCAACTTCCACTTCGACATTTGATAGCATATGTGACAAACTTCCTTGGCATGAAGGTCTAAGAAGTTGAGTGCAGTTGCTGGTGTTGATTAAATACTTCATTTATTTTATTTCCACAATACCAGTGTTTTAATCATCAAGTGCAAATCAATTTTATCAAGGCAAAGTGAAGTCTTCCCTTTAAACACATTTTCTCTGAAAGTATTGATATTTCCACCCTCCCTTTAGGGTTATGTACAAATCTATTTAATTCCACTTCCAGTATATTTATAGTGTTTTCTCCGTTTTGGTTGAAAGTTTCTTGTTATTTTTATTATTATTATTTTTTGGTTTCACTTAGTCTAAACCCTTGTTAAATCGAAAATATACTGATTTTTATTTTCTTCTGGCAATTGATAAACTCACATACTATAGGCTTTCGGATTTCTATGGTATTATTTGTATATGTCTCAATTTTTTATTTTCTCTAATTATATTCGTTGAAACTGTTCCAAAAGAATCAGTTACTATTATGAAATCTTCTTTCCCTTTTATATTATGTTTAAGGTGATAGAACTGGCGATTTGCTCCTTATTTATCTGTTACCCTTTCGCACTGGAGAAAATCCTTCTCCCTCCCCATATCTCTCTCTCTCTCTCTATCTATCTTTGTGTATATATAGCATATTTTTTTAATTTTTTGAAAAATTCTTCTATCTGTCCACATCTTTTTTCGATCTTGTTTTTTCTTTTGTTTTTGTTTATAAAATTAGAATTTTATTAGAAGGAAAGAGAATAGAGAACAAATAGGCAAATAAGTGATCTGCGAAAAGTTAAATTGATGCTTAAGAAACAGATGAAAAATCAAATAGGATAATATATATAATAAATAGCAGCTAAAAAGCCGCTCGCCAACTATTAGCCAGATCAGCGACAAGTAATCCTTGGAAAGCCGCAAGATTTGGCGCCCACAAAGAGGCGTATGGGAGATCCACTCCCATGATATAGGTGTAGGAAAGTCATGTCTTCTGATGATGCAGAGATTTCGCTCAATCCAGATGTCTCAAAGCAGGCTAGAAAAGCACAGCTCACAAAACTCATAGTATCCCCTTGAAATCGAAGATTCGATTGTGCTGCTAGCTAGTCTAGCTAATATAGCAACTCTTAGTCGCTCTCTCAGATTTATGTGAGAATATTTTGGAACTAGTTTCCTAATTGGATGCAATCTGTATATGATGAGCTTATCCGTAAGTATTGTTTAAATAATACAGATCATAGTAAAGACAATAAAACTTTGAAACATCTCATGAATTAGTGCTCTTACACAAAGATTGGAGTTAAGATCTGCAGTTGTGCTCTTTCATCATTCAATTCAAGAAAACATCTTATTTAATTCTCTAAGAACAAGCTTTTTGAAATTTGATAGTCATGGAATCCAGTGATGAGGATATAAAGAATCCACAAAGCCCTCAAGAGACTAGAGAGAGAGATTCTAGTAATTATCCGAGAAGGCATTTTCCTTGCGACCACAGGGGAAAAACTCGGATATAGAAAATCACCAAAGAGCTTGAAACTCTTTGACCTAGTTATGATTGCAAATTAGAATACAAGTTAGCTGAAATGAGCTAGGTGCAGTTACAGCTGTGGTATTTGCTGTCTGATTATTCGCAACACTCAGGAGAGGCTCGGTTGGTATGAAAAATGACTGCTTTCGATAGTCAGCCAGTTAGAGGAAAGAGCGCTAGAGGGGCAACTTTTAAGTTTTCAAGAACACACAAAAACCTTAAATCTGTGTTAAGAAGAGCTAAAATATATAGATGTTATAATAGGGTGTTTATCTGACCTCTCTTTGGGTGTCAGGGGAGCCTTTGGTGTGATTCCTGTAGTTGAGAGGGATTGGATTGTTTTGCTTTCTTTTTTCTGTTTTTTTTTTTTCCTTCTTGGGTTTAGTTTTTCTTGTGTTGCCCTTTTCGTCTTTATTTTGGTTCACTTGCTTTCCATCATCTTGCATTTCTTCCTTTAATCCAATTTCCGGAAGACCACAGGGTCCCACAACAAATTAGCAGCTATATTCTGGCTAAGGATATATGGACATTCTCTCCAGGTACTGCACCTACCGGATGGATATCATGAGCACAATTCCAATTTGTTCTTCCCCCTTTCATTAACATAAGCTCATAAAGCTATGACACCTAGAAAGTCTTTACTATATGGATTGACCTAGACGAATTACACAATATCAAAAGACACCCCACAACTGCCATGCCTTTTTGCATCGATGAAAATGTACCAGTGCATCTCATTAGCCTGCATGAAAAATAACAGTAATATCCAGATTCAACCCTTTCTTTGGTAATCCTTTTTCAGTCGTTACTATTCATTCTCCACACCAGTGCACCAGCTTTTGTAGGACTTTTGCCTTAAGTTTGAAATCAAATGAAGGAAAAGCTAAAGAATATTCTAGCAACACGAAAACCTTGAAACATACTGGTGTGTCTGTCATCAAAAGTACCAGAAAGAACATTTTTTTGGAGAGAGAATAGATATGACTTCTTAAGCTTTTCCATCACTAGAAAGGTTGAATAGGGAAACGAGCCAAAGCGATTAAGTAGGGAAACGTTGAATATATATGCTGTCTATCTTCCAGTTGTGGAAATCGTTGAATAGGGAAACGAGCCAAAGGAATCAAGTAGGAGTACTGTCCTCGGAACTCCATCGTCCAGTGTGTCCGGGTTCCGGTGTGGAGCAATAGAATGATGTTTGATGCACCTATGGAATTTCAGAGTTGTGAAATATCTTAGCCATCTTCATAACCGAACTGGATCAAAAACATCATGAACACTTGTATTGAACAGATGCACTGCTGTATCTGTATGCTTACTTAATCTAGTCATACTAATGATCCGATCTTCCATAATATAGGACAATGGAATTTTTTTGATTATAAGCACAAAATCAAAATGCAAAGCGAGATCAAGAAGTAATCTTTGTAAAATAACCTTGTCGTTATCCTCAAAGTCTGACACAATAACTCTTTAATTCGGTTTATGAGATCAATGCATTGTAACAAGAGGAGACTTCTTTACACATCTTAACTAAAAAAACTCTCAAAATCTACTAAAGGGCCTAATCTGTTCATAAACTAATAGATGATAAACTCTAGCCCTAAACACTCGACAAATCCTCTTGATTTGCGTCAGCTATGTATCTCTTCCAACACCAATGCCGAGACCATACTCTTCCTTGAAGTGTTTCTGCTGCTATTCCGGTCGTCTCAGGTACGAATACATAAATGAAGCATGATGTACCGAATGCTAGCACGGCAAAGAGAAGAAAAACCCATCCCTTTAGGGTACACAAGATTTGCAGAAGAAATAGTCTCATCACTGTGCCCACAAGAGTAGAAACCGCAAATCCATGAACGGATTCGAGAGCTTTCAGATCGTCGGGGTAGGTTGAGCCTAACCATCCTTGAGGTCCAAATATCACTCCACTTGCCCCCACGAATGCAAGCAACAAACCCATGATGCCAAATGCATCAAGCTTCTTCGGATTAATGTATGGGTCGACCCTGAAGTGAAAAATCAGGAACATGCAAATCTGCGATAAAAATATAAACTCGATTAGACCATGTAAAGTTGCTTAAAAAAAAAGACCATGTAAAGTTTACTAACAAAAAAAAAAATACTTTTTAAAATTCTATTCAAACATACCAGCAATAAACCTGATACAATACCCAAATTGACCAGTAGCTTCCTTCGCCTTGTACGATCAACATAGCACGTAGATAGCCCAACACATACAAAATCGCATAGGCTTAGGATAAACGGTGCTAGATAATCATAATGCGGAGCCGGGTAGATCGATCCAAAGATGAGGGGCCCAAGGAAGAGTAGGTTGTTGTTCCCTACTATTTGCGCCAATACTCCTGCCACCGAGGAGATCACAAGTACCGGGCGCATCTTGGTTCTCAATATTTCACGGGCTTTTGCTTGTTTACTATGTGGTGATTCACTCATATAAAGAGAAAACCCAAGTACAAATAAGCTTGGTAATGCTGGAACCCCAAATGATAACCGCCATCCCCATATGTGATAGTAACTCGCGACGTAGTTGATAAAGAGGGCCATCACACCACCGCAAAGAATCTGGAACTGAAATAGCTTACTTAATCCATCTTGGGTTTCCTTTGGTGCTTTCTCCCCGATTATTCTTGGAATCACCTGTAATTGGGCATTGTCCAAAAGATTAGTTGTTGAATCGCATTCTAAAGCTTATCATTGTATTTATACATATGCTTTCCAAACTAAAGATAATTTACTTACTCCTTTCATTCCATTTTCGCTCTTAGACTGTAATAGTAAAAATAGATAGGGGTGTAGGTGGGGCGAGTGAAACACGCGTGACTGTTATGAGAAAGTTACATAGGCATGACCGTAATACACGGATGTGTTTTTCACCCTTACTACAAGCCCTGCTGGAGGTCGCGATTGCTGGATGGCTGGCTGTGTCATGCAATCAGATTGAGTTCACCAAAAACATTACTCGGATTTTCTCACCTACATCCCAATGTGTTGATGCACCAACCATACCGAGATTTTGCTCATTATGTTGATTGTTAAAGGTTATCTTGGGAGAAATTATATTTAAGAATGTCATTTCGACCAAACACCCAAATCAAGAGTAGCATATTCAATTGCTGTTCAAAGCAAAGGATAGCCTCTTTGTATTCTCTCTTTCAGTCTTATGCATTCTATCAAAAGTAAAATAACAATAAGATACTGTACAATGAAACAGATACAATGTTACAGTCTGTACAGTTTTCCAAGCATAACTATATATCAAAAAGGCCTTAGTGTACCACCACAGATGTAATGAGAATCTGATTCCCATAACCACAATTATGTATTACCTTTTTGATAGTCATAGTTTGGGATTCCATGTAACTCTTTCTATAACTTACATATTCGTCGGGATTAAATTAGGTTGACTACATTCTAGAGGGGATGAAGATGTGTTTGGGGTGTTCTTAATGTAGCTATTCAACCTGAATCTTTAGGTTGTGCTATTTTGTTTCAGTTCTCTTATTTGGCTTGACCATCTTTCTGGTGTAATTCCCAATAAACCCTCCAATACTGCAGCTGACCAGAAATCTGCACGACAGTCAGGCTATGCTTTTGTGTGGTTTTACTCTTTACTGCACCCGATAGCATGGGTTTATTCTACTCTTTGCTGCATCTGACAATTGTCACTCATGTAATTTCTGTTTAATATATTTCCACTTCATTCATAATACGATGCTTGTTCTTAACAGTAAAATTCAATGTGGATGGGGGGTGGAGGGAGGGGATGTGGAACTTCTGTTTCCCATTCATGGAATAATCAAAAGCTTCAGGTATATGTGTTTCATGTTCTTTAGTCTAATTGTATCTTCATGTTTGGATATCTTATTCACATCAGTATGTTCTCCATGCCTATGATAATTTCTGTTTTGATAATATATATATATATATATATATATACAACTTTCATCTTTTTCTACTCATGTCTCCTTCTTTGTTTATTTTCTTGCTTTCTATGGATGCCTCGTCCATTGCATTGTAATGCTTTCTCTTTTCTATCAAAAGTAAATAAATATGTGTGTGTATAGATATGTACATGTAATTGCTCAATGCTCGGCTTTAATATTTTCATGGCGATGTCTTCATGTCATTATCGTTTTTTAGGTCGAATGATTCATTTATAATCCATGTGATACCTTTAAAATTAAAATAGGCTCCGGATATCGCTGGACACTCGTTCTCAATTCACATTTAGTACCAACAATATTTAATAAGTGTACAAGCTGATATACTTCTGAAGCAAAAATTTCTAGCATTAACACCCTTTGAGATCTATATCTAGAAACATCGTACCTCGCGCAAGAATCCAACTCCAAAGCCAATCAGTGTTAGCCCAATGATCCCTACAGACTTGTAGGGAAACCATGTAGCCATGCTAACACCGATGAGTAGAGTAGAACTTCCACTCATTAGCACAGCCCTCCGTCCCCATGCACTGCATAGCTTCAGTGTGAGGCAGCTCGACACAAGTGCTGATAAAGGCACTGTGGATGTGAATAGCAGGAGCAAGGGGTTATTGTACGAGCAAAAATCGTCCCTCTCTGCCATAACATTCCCCATAAAAAATTCGGGAGAGAATTTTACAAGGAAGTTTTTATTGGCAACGACGCCACCTGAAAGCAAGTAAATAATACGGTTATGATAAATGCAGGTGAAATTGATTAAGCGTGACCGAAAAATAGTTGAGAAATGACACGGTATTCGAAATACTTTATCCGTAAGGAATTATGTATAAAATAATCTTACGATAAAAGGTACACTTTTGTTATTCGAAATTAATTGAGTCATCCAAATTTAGTTAATATTGAGAAGGCCTTTGAACGAGCCGACTAAATGAAACACCATAATTGACAATTAGGCTTTTGAGTCTTTGACAGTGTTTATTGATAATGCCTTTGGCAAGTCGACTAAATAAAATACCATAATTGACAATTAGGCTTTTGAGCCTTTGACAGTTAACAGACAAAAAGTTTCTATTCTAAGTTCGAACATAATTATTATATATTTACAAATGAGTTTGTTAATTGATTGGAATTTTGTGATAATAACTAATATTGGGAGAAAAAAGGAACAAGCTCGAGCTCGGCTTGCAAGGCTCATGCTCGAGCGTGAGTTTGAACACGATTTTTTAGGCTTGAGCTTGATAAAAGCTTCGTTCAGTAATTTTAACGAGCACAAGCTCAAAAATCGGATGCGCGGCTGGGCTCTATAACAACCCTAACCATAACTTATAAAGCTGCCTACAAAAATTTCCAATTGGCTTCTATTTTATGCCACTATGTACCAATGTGGATATTTGAAATACTAGGGCCTTCTTTTTCACTTTTTTTAGCTAGTGTTCTCACGAGATGGGAAAAGGGAATGAGATGTGGGATGACCGGTGCGGTTGGTGAAGAGAATTGCAGACAAAATTTGTTTTTTAAAAACATACTGGCTGAATTGAGTGTACCTCAGTCTATATTACACAAATAAAATTAAAATGATGTAAAAATTAGTGAAGGGATATTTAATTATTAAAATAAAATAAATTCAAATTTTTAATTCCATCACTTACATTGTACAAAAAGTAAATTTTGATACCCAATACATTAAACTTGAAACATTGAACAGCTTGAAAGGAAAGATTGCAGATTTCTGTCTCCAAACAAACAGTTAATCGGAAAATGGATGTATTGTTCTTGTAGAAACAGTGAGCACCACTGGGTGTCCCATAGACATATTTTCGGCTTTCAATTTCATAATTTTGTATTGATGGCTTAGAAGACTTACGCAATGTGGTTGTCTATTCGCTGACAAGGGTACAATATGTGCTCGAATGGAGTAGGTGCAAAGTTCCAATTGCTTAAAAAAGTTAAATAACTTAAACTCCAGTCTGTGTTTGTTTGGAACGTGGTGGGGGACAGATTTAATGGTGTATCAAATGCTCGTTCAAATAGAACTTAGTTGGTGAACTTAAGGCAAACTACTCGATGATACTACGGTGGTAGGAGATGAAGACTATCGTGATTAGGTGATGAGAAGATATAGAGTCAAGAAAGTCGAGAGTTGAGTAGATAGCATGACAAAGTTGTAGACAATCCATTTCTGCAATAATAGACAAGAGTAATGATATTTATATCTAATATTTATCATTTCACTTCTGTAAAATTTTACAAAAATATCCACTAAAGGAATGAAATGATAAAATGCGATGACAAATCACTCTAAATAGCTTCAAGTTAGGTGACTCCAAATATCATAGATTAATGAAGGTATGAGACGGTGATTTTCGAGGTGCAATCATCATCAATTAAGAAAAACATTCACAATCATATAAAGTAGTCCGACTATTATTTTGACATAACTTTTAAGAAAATTGTAAGTATCATGAAATATAATACTAAAGGATATATTAGTTCATAGTTCGAGAATGATATGTACCTGTGACTCCAAGCGAATAACCAATGCATAACCCTCCCATTGATATCATCAACCCGCATAACTTGATCTCAGAGATAGGTAAACAAGTTCGAGCAGTCTCTTCTCTCTCTCTCGTCTCATGCTGAAAAAAGACACGAAATCGTTAAACCCTTTGTTGAAACATTGTGCTGTTGAGGGATTGGGATAGGTGTGGGCAGTGGACTAAGGTGCCTTAAGGAGGTGGAGGGACTTAGCTGTCAATTAGAAGTCTCGTTGGTGTTGCGAGTAACAATTATGGTGTCTTAGGTAATGAGCATGTGATGCATCAAATTAAGGGATTGGACAGTTGCTTTGTGTTTCTTATATCTTTATCTCGGATCAATTTTTGTTTTTAGGCGTCTTGGCTTCTGATGTTTTTTGGTGGATCTCTAATCCACCTCTATGTATTGGTGTTTTCTTTCTAATTTTTTTTTTTCTATCAATAAAATGAAAGCTTGAAACATGAATGCTTTGGGGATATAGTGAATTCCTAGGATATGTAG